>CAICTM010002620.1:0-13049 GCA_903772945.1 Seminavis robusta | reverse complement strand
GGCGGCGCCATAGCCGTAGTTGAAGGACGCCTGCATGTAATTCGCCAATCCGAGCAGAGCACAAAAGTCGGTATCCATCGACCCAAGAATGATTTGGTCGGGGAATTGTCGTTCTTCCGAAATATTCTTTGACCAATGCACCTTGCAACTGAGCGCAAAAGGGAAGTCTGGATGCGGATTGTAGTCTGAATACTTCAACTTGGAGATCTCGTCCGTCCTGGTGATGAGATGGACTTGCTGCTTCATCATGCAGGCTGTACGGATTGTCGATTCAAAGCTCCCGTTGCCATAGAGTTCATGGACCACCCTGCGATACTCAGTTTCCGCCAAATCCCTGGTGGCACAAGACTTCTTGCCGCGGTGCTTGAGTCCATCGCTTTCTTGACTTAACTTCCGTTTGACCACTCTCGTTCACAGAGATTCGCGGACTTGGTTGGATTGCCGGAGGTTCCATTCCATGTGGCACCTTTGATGGGCATGTAGAAGGAGATAGCCTTCTTGTCTTGCTCAAGAGTAGAGGAGCGGCAAGTTGGATTCTGCTCGAGATCTTTGAAGTCAACATCGGTCGTACCATACGCACGCCATTTCAAGTAGTCGGCAACGTGGTGTGGTTGGATGCCGGCCAAAGCACTAGGTTGGAAGCGAGCCGCCTTGGTGTATGTCCTCTTGTGCAGCCAGCTCATGAATTTGACGAAGAGACGATGGTAATCCCGGTTGTACTTGGGCTGCTCCGTGGGTGCTTCAGGCAAATCCGGCACGTCTTCCAACCCAAAGGCTGCTCCAGCATTGGCATTGTTGGCCATGGTGGAGGAATTGTTTGGTCAACTAAGCAATTGTTGGTTTGGTTGAGCTTGAGCTGGAATTTTGGCAGAGTTTCCTTTACAAAGTAGAAGGATTGAAAATAATGAGCTCTGAAATGAAGAACTGAACTGAAGTGTGCTAGCAAGCTACCGGTAGCTAGACGATCGATGCGATCCATCTGACGGGAATTGCACGTTGCTTGCCTCTTTACTTGAGTAAAGGCCAACGACGTACGGTGGCTTGAGTATGCTCGAACGATCGATTGGATTGATTCGTACAGAGAGTATCTTTCCGCAACGGTTGGATCGGAACGATTGGATCTCATTGGATGTGGGATTGATGCGAATCTGCAAGAGGCACCGTATGTTTTGTGGTACTTAAGCGATTATTGGAATCCTCTCAGTATGTGCATCGGCCTCTATTTACCCAGGCACGAGCCTTATGTCTAAATCCTCTCAGTTTATTTAATATTGGGAGTCTTATTGAGAGGATCTTTGTTTCAATGACTGCTGATACCATACCTTTTCTACGTAGCATACTGTCATTGATCCTGAGGGTATGTAAGATCCACTAAGTAGTAGTGTGAAGCACATACTGACACTGTGCAACTACTGTTGCAGAAATGTAGTACCGGTACGGTATGGTACCAGGTACCAGTACCAGGTACGATACGGTACCAAACCGGTAGTGGCCGGGCTACCGTTAAGCTTAGCTTGCAGAGCCGTAATAGCTTCTCCACGCCGCAATTGCTTTTGGTGCTAGTGCTGGAGTTTCCTGGTGCCTCCCGGATTCATGTCATCGGTTTGTCTCCACTTCTATCTACTCAGCCTGCTGGAGAGAGCAGTATCTCCATCGCAGCCTGCTGCAGTTGTCTTCAACTATGTTGAGTACGTAGCGCTATTTACATGAGGAGTTCCTCGCTGCTTAGCTACCATACATAGACTACGGCACCATTTACGTTGATCCCACCTCCAGTTGCTTCTAATCATTTGAACCCCGACTTTTGTCGCGTCGTTGCTTTTCTGTCGTGTCGACTTTATCTATCTTCCCATTTCAAGAACCCTTGGGGGCTTTCTTGCGGTTTCGGCGGCCAAAGACATCTGCCAGCCATTCACAGCAAGGACACTCCAATGGTTCTTCTTCTTCTTTCTTCCCCTTTCCTTTTGCTGTCACTGCGGCAGGGGCGGCACCTGCTGCGACATCAGCCTCTGAAAGGTCCACCTCTTCTTTCCGAACCTGTGCACCATTCTGCTGTGGAGACGGTTTAGTTGGCTTCTCTGGCTTTGGCTTCTCCTCTGGCTTTGCTTTTCCTGTTTTTGCTGGCTCGGACAAAGTCGTAGGGATTGGAGTCTCTGATGCCTCTTTTTTGACAGCTGTGACCTCTTCAGCGGGCTTTGTGGTTGAAACTGCCGCTTCTGCCTCGACTGTGGCTGCAGCCCCGTGTTTACCTGCCTCTTTTGTCTCAATCTGCTCCTCCACAGATGTTCCGACGGGTTCTGGCGAAGCATCGGCATTGGAGCTGGCTGTTTCTGCTGGTTCTTCCGGATGGACGGCGGCCTCTGTTTCCACTCTCTCCCTGCCCTTCTCTATTTCCTCAGCACCTTCTACAGCTCCTGATGTAGTAGTAGCAGTAGTGGGCATTGATGCTGATGTTTCTGCTGGTTTTTCCACATCGGCTGCGTCTTCAGTTTCCACTCGCTCAGGAGTTTCTGACTTTTCGGTAGGTTCTTCGACTTCGTCTGTGTCTTTGGTTTGCAACGGCGCCTCGGCCGTCACTTCTGCCTCACCATCTTCCACTGTCTCGCCCGCTGGTTCGTCCGCGGTGTCTGTGTCTTCGGTTGTCAACGGCGCTTCGGCCGTCACTTCTTCTACGCCCCCCTCCTCTGAAGCAGCGTCGGGATTTCCTGAAGACTCGGGGACAGATGCCGCAGCCTCCACTTTAACGTCCTCGGTGGACTGAGTTCTCCCTTCCTTCTGTTGATCGGTCTCATCGTCAGGTTCTCCTGAAGATTCGGGGACAGATGCTGCAGCTGCAGCTTCAACGTCCCCAGCGGCCTGAGCTTCCGCTTCCTTTTGCTGAGCCATCTCATCTGCATGAACATGCTCCACTGCTTCTTCTCCCACACCAGGATTCGATGCATAACCTACCTCACCATCTGCTTCTTCTTCTGAATCTTCTTCCTCCTCATCTTCTTCAGACTCCGATTCCTCTTCTTCTTCCTCTTGTTCAGCAGCTTCCTCCGGCGTTTGTAAACTTTTCAAGAGAGACGATGCTGCCATGCGTGCGTCGACGACCGACTTCATTGTCCGCTGCCTTGCCACAGCAGAAGCATCCATGTCGCCCTCCTCTGTCTTGTGTTCTTCCTCTTCCGTGTCCTCTGCCACAGTTGAGCTCAAAGCAACCAATGCAGATGTTCCACCACTTAGGATGCCACTGATTTCCTTGTATGAAAGCCCCCCACCACCATCGGTGTCACACTGCTTCATGATTGCATCTCTCATTTTCTCCTTGGGAGGAAGTGTGATCACTCCCTTTACAACACTTCTTGATTCATAGATTGTATCAAGAAACTGTTCCAACTCTTCTGCATCCAGCTCGCCACTGTTGTCCTTATCATAGTTTGCGAAGACCGCACGGTGAAAGAACTCCTCTGATCCTGATGAGTCCAGTACATACTTCTTCCTGAATTGATGGAACTGCTCTGGGGAGAGCTCAGCATCCAGGGCAGCTTGCCCCTCCTTTCCACTGGCCAATTCCATAGCCACTCTTGTAGCAACCTGAATGACAACTTGTGCTGGTTGGTTTAGTTTGACGCTCAGCTTGGCCCACAACTGTGCATTGGAGGAGACAAATTGAGCGATTTCCTCTCTAGAAGCACCACTGCTGTTGTCTTTGTCCATTTGCTGAAACAACGCATCTGATTGCTTGTGATGCACAATAGAGGCGTCCATGGCTTCTTGCCCACCAGTACCATCTTTGTCGTCTTCTTTCTCATCCTCCGAGTCTTCATCGTCGCTGTCATCAACTTTGTCATCTTTATCACTGTTACTACTATCATCATCATCGTCGTCGTCATCATCATCGTCGTCGTCGTCGTCGTCGTCGTCGTCGCCATCATCGTCTTCTTCCTCTTCATCATCAGCAGTCATTCCCAAAGCAACCAAAGCAGCGGTTCCACCACTCAGAACGCCCCTGATTTCTCCAAAAGAAAGCCCTCCACCGCCATCAACATCATAGCGCTTCATGATCAGGTTTCTCATCTTCTTCTTGGGAGGAAGTGTGATTATCCCTTTCACAACACTTCTTGACTCATAGATGGTATCAAGAAACTGGTCCAGTTCCTTTGCATCCAATTCCCCACTGCTGTCTTTATCATAGTTGGCAAACACAGCTCGTTGATAGAACTCCTCTGATCCTGTGGAATCCAGAATATATTTCTTTCTAAATTGATGAAACTGCTCTGGAGTGAGCTCTGCATCCAGAGCTGCTTGTCCTTCTTTTCCACTTGTCAACTCCATGGCCACTCGAGTGGCAACCTGAATTACAACTTCCGGTGGCTGCATGACTTTTCTGCTGAGCTCGGACCACAGCTGGGAGTTGGACGCCACAAACTTGGCAATTTCTTCTTGCGAAGCACTACTGCTCTGGTCGGCATCCATTTCTTGGAACATGGCATCGGACTCCTTGCGGGCCGCATGTTTGTCCTTCTTGACACCTCGAGAAGAAGTGTCCGTGGACATGGTTCGTCTATTCTGGAGCGCGGTTGAAATTTTACTCTACTAGTACTTGATCCCCTTTATCGATAAACTCAGTGGCTCGACCAGCAACCATGGTCACTCATTGGAAACATCCTGGGTCCTCCATCCTTGGGCTTGTCCGAGAATGGTGGTACTCAACATGAGCGATGCCCGCAGACCTTGTGAAAGCACCCGGTGAGGGAGGGTATCTTTCTGCTTGTCCCGTGGGGTTGAGCATAGATTCGCCATTGAGTTCTCGATTGATTCGATTCGATCCGATTCGAATCTGATTCGATTTCGATTATACTCGATTTAATTCGAATACATTCGAATACATTCAATCCGATACGAAACAACCGACCTAAAATCTTAAAAGTGAGAACATATATACATATGAATGGAAGCGCACTGACCTGGTACCCAGTACCGGAGTTTAGCGTAGACTATAGTTGGTTGTAAGCCGTGGAATACTGCTAACGGTACAGCTACTAGCTTCGAAAACGTTTACGATGCAAGATGATGACCAGCGCCGCTGCATCATCCAAAACTACCGGTAGGTACAAAGACGTGAAGATATTAGTTGATCATAGTTGCTGTTCTAGCTAGTTGTTATGAAATATGACCACATCATCAAGAGATCCACTTCGAAGATGATACTGGTGCCCCGCCCAATGGCAAAACCAAAAATGTATGAATGTTTTGACATGAGTCCGGTCACCTTGCCTTGCAAATACGGCCTCCCATGACAGTGCCTCCAGTCGGAACGGAGTACAGGCAGCTTCGATTTCAAAGATTCAAACGCGTGCCGGGTTTTCTCGTACACTTCTACGAGAGCTCGCGTAGAAGTGTACCAGAGAGCTCGGCACGCGTTTGCATGAATAAAATCGAAGCTGCTCGTATATAGCGCTAACTCTCGCCAAGAGACGACCTCCTGGAACTTTTTGCCAACATGGGGTTTTGGGGAATTTTGGAAAGGAAACTTAGCGTCCCGGCCCCTGCTGGATGAAAACGTACCAAAAAAGGCTTTGGAGAGTACCCGCCGAGAGGCTGCGTTTCTTGCTCCACGTCGAAAACGAAGTGTTGGCCGCAGACGACATTGAGTCGTATAGTAAAGGCTGTCGGTTGTCGGTTGTCGGTTGTCTTCGCTTCATCCGGGCTATATCCCTTGATGACGTATTCGAAAGACGCGGTGTATTCTTCCTTGTCTTTGTGGAAGATTTTTTCAGCTTCCTCCTTGAATTCTTTGGTGCCCGTACCACGCCAACGCCGCGGTGATGGCAACACGAAAGGCTTCCAATTCTACTGTGCGATCAAACTCAAAATGGACGGAAGCCATATTGCCGTTGCTCGATATAGATGAGCTTTCTTGCGGTTTTGCCATTCCCGGGGCTAACGCATTAAGCGTAAAAAGATGCTCTACAGCTTCTTTCTTCAAATCAAAAATCTTGGTGGGCTTTCTTGGAGTCGCTGGAGTGACGCCTTCTTCGACATCAAAGTCCTCCAAAACCTCTGCAAGAAAATTTCGAACCACAATTGCGGTAATTTTATGTTTGCATGCGTCCATCACTTCATCTCGTCTATCATTTGACTTCAAAGTCTCGAATATGCTTGCTGCGGTAGTAGCATCAAGTGCTGTGTGCAATGCAGCGAAGCGCGCAAATAGGTACCATACCAGGTACGGTACGACTGAAGGGAGGAGAACAGATCCCCAGACATGAATATCAAGTCAACTTTCTTACGTGGATAGCTTATTCTCTTTCCCTTGCTTTTTCGCCCTTGATTTCCCCCTGTACTTTCCTTCTTGGCGCTCTCCGAACAACTCTTACTCCAAGTTCCATTTCGTGTCGGGTTTTGTCATTGTGCATGTATTGCGAGTAATGTTCGTTCTTTCGTTTGAGACGCTCAACTGCAACCATCATCTTGTTCTGTACCAGCTCTGCTGGCCTCAATGCACCGCATGAGCGTGGTCAGCGTGGAAAGGCGAGAGTTGGATGCATCACGATGAACTCTCAACTCTTTCGTCGGATGCTTCGACTACTGTACCGGTGCCATAATAAAGTTACTGACACCGACGACAGGAATAGGAAGATGTCAACCAACCGAGTTCGTTTCTCACTGCCAGCAGTGGATGATCAAAGGGGAGACGACAATGACGATAGTACCATCGGCACATTCAAAGCATCCAATGTCACCGCTGAAGGGTTGGAAGGAGCTAAACAGCGGGCAAAGGTACGGTTCGGGTGGCTACTTTTGATTATGACTGTTTGAGTTGCGGTGGGCGGTAGTTTTTCGTTTGTCTTCAATTTTTTGTTCTCAAAATCAAAATGGAGGTCAAAATCAAGATGAAAGGTCAATATCAAAATGGGACGCACTGCTCTTGCTTTCCTCATTTTTCTCTTCAAATTATTTCTCTGCATTACGAAAACTCTTGTAAACTCGCAAAATGGATAACAACAACGACGACAATGACAATGGCAACAACGACGCCAAGCAGGAGGTTGACGATTTGCTTGAGAAAATTGCAGATCTCTCCCCAGAACAGCAACAGCAACTTGTCCAAGGTTTGGGAATCGGCGCACTAGTGGACGTGGGAGTGGCCGTGGAAGTCACCGCCAAAAACCAGTCACGGTCATCAAACTTGACCGATTCGATGGCATATTCGGTAAGCAGCAATGATCAAGATGTTGCTGACAACGCTGGCGATGACGAAAATGTTGCTTCGCCACGGCAAGTTCTTCGCCAACTTGAACTTGAACCTGAAGTCGAAAGCCCCCACGCAATCGCCCCTGTGGCTGATGGCGTTGCACGAGAAGTCGAACCCGTCGCGGAAGCAGATGATGGCTCCCTTGGCCAGCTGCATATGGAAGAACTTGATCTGGCTACCACGGCCAGTGAGCGCGGCGTAACAGATATTCGGAATATACAATACCCCGATGGCGACTTGGCTCCCGGCGGAGACGATCTAAATGATGCCGTTGCCGGGGTCGAACACGATAACGACAGTGATGATAATGATGGAGCTTTGGAAGAAAGCGAACAGGAAGAGAATATTGACGAAGCGGACTAGCTAGGGCACGAGAAAGCGCAAAAGGTTGCCTTTGCACTCACGGAGCCCTGCATCATGCATTATTGACAACGGCGGTGAATCTGCATCGCAATCGGGGAAGTAATTCATGAAAACCACTACTATCGCTTGACTGAGCAAACCTTCCTTTTTTGAACAGGCGAAATAAAGAACTCTGAATCCTCTATGCATAATGACTAGAACAAGCAGGCAGGCCGAGGCTGATGCCCTCAACTGTCAAAAAGAGATTTGATTGGTCAAATCATTTACCGTGTTCAACTGGACACACTATTGATAGCAAGTCTCCATAGCACATTGGGTTGAGAGGGGCTTGGATTCTGTCACTAACAAATAACACGGTGGAAAGTCGGCCCGCCTTACTCTGAGTTTTGAATGGCTATTTAAATTGATAAATGACATTTACTCAACTTGATTCTAGGGCAGTGCACCCGACTATTAAAGGACAAGATGAAGCAGAACACGGAATACGAAGACGTCCTGTTTAGATGCGACCCAACTGGAGTACGAAAAATGATCCAAAGTACGATCATGGCCCATACCGTATGATAATTTTGTGTACCACACAATTATTCCATCTGGAAAAACAACTGTTGAATTTCCACAAGGGAGCCTTACCGCTTCCGAATACTACGAGCAATTTACACCGAAAAAAGGACATTGACAAAATCCGTGGTATTTCCAAGTACACGATAGCAGCCTGCTGCATACGGCGAAACTATACTCCACCCAAACACAGCATACGCTGACCTAGGAGATCGATAGACCAAGAAGAAAGTCTCGGAATACGGCTGAAAACGGTACTATAGTTTATATCTTCTTAACAAATGTTCAGCCGAAAATACCAAGCTTAAACAAAACCTGAGGGACGAACTTTGCCAAAGGCACTGATAACTATCCCACACGTTACATGAGGTATTACACCTTTGTGACAACACACCAAGATAACATCTCCACGACAGTCCACTTCCACGGAAGCTCTTTGCTCAGACAGCACAAGCGGGAGAGGACGGGGTGTGGCAGAGGAAAAGCCGTACGGAAACGGAATGCTTTATGATAAAGATACTGGAGAAGAGAAAGAATGCCTTTCCTGCCACGATAAGGACATCCAGCCCGCACTGTTCTGACAAAGATAAAGAAAAGTAAAGACAAAGACGACGATGACAAGTCTATGGAGTAGAGCAAGCGTAGCAAGATCAAGCACGTCAGCAAGAAAAGATCTAGTAGCGTTCAAAGGAGAACCCTAAGCTACTATCAGCAAACTGCAAGATTAAAATGACGACAGCATTGACAACCCTGGAGAGAAGGATGATGCTCGACTCTGACATCAGCATTCAGATGAAGAGAAAGTCGGAAAAGGTTTCGTTACGTTCGAATGTACCGCTGTTCGCGGACGGATCGAGACGGAAACGAAGAAACCGACTCAACAAGACATAGTCGCCACTACAAAAAGGTTTGGACGACATAGATATGAAGAGGATCCAGCTACTGGAAAACCAGTCCACGTTGGACTCTATTCTGTAATATAGACATGGTTACCGACATCAGGAAAGCGCGATCGTCAATACAGTGAAGAGTACCGGAGGCAAGCTGAAGGTCCAGCACACAGCAAGTAGCTGGCCAAAACAGAGAGTATGGTTCGATAGCAAGAGGAATCACGAACATCATATCTGTGTAGAATGTCCGCAAGAATTGCAACATTCGTCTAGACTGTCCGAAAGGAACCTACACAGTCATTAGACCATGCCTACCGGACGTAGTATAGGAAATGAAAGTGAAGGATTAACGTTCATGACACCTAGGAAAAAGGGAAGGAACTTGTGAGATACTGTCTCCGAAAATAAAGAGGCTTCAGCAAACGACAATTTAAAGCCGAATCAAGGGCGAAGCTGCTATATAAGCAACTCGTTCTATCCATCGATTAAAGATTTTCGATGGGCGATTATGACGCAATCAAATCGCAAATTGCCCAGTGACCGTTGAAGACATCGAAACGGCACAAGCCATATGCGGGTGAAGGATATTGATGGTTGAAAGGCAAGACACTCGTACGAAACCGAACTCAGTGGTCAGGCAATGCAAATGAAAGTGCCGGGAAGGAGAACTTTTTTTGCCAATTACACAAGGATGTGTTCCTAACGATGGACATTTTCTTTGTGCCAGGAATTCCAGTTCCTGTTAACGCTAAGCCGTAAAATCGTTTTTACAACATCTAGACACTGCCCAACAGGAAGCTAGAGCACATCCTAGACGCAGTCCAGGAGTGTCTATCGATTCTACAAGGCTCGTGGTTTTAGAATCACACCATTCATGTGGACAATGAGGTTTGAGCCTCTGTCCACACACAATCATGGCAATGCCGGGTGGACCGGTAGTGAACATTGCCAGGTGCTAACGAGCACGTACCGAGATCGAACGTAGAATCCGGGTAATTCAAGGAAAGGACACGAGCTGTCCGCCATAGCCTACACGTTTACACGCATGCCAAAAATATTAACGTCAACTTGGTTTTAAAGTCGTCAATACAGTTGACGTACTTCTCCAAGTAAGGCGGGGGTAAGCGACGACAATGAGCCCCCGCATGATAATGATGGAGAGTTCCCTGGATATAAAAAGAACCTGAGACATGCAGTTGGAGATATACTGCCAGGTGAACGAGGAAGAATCGCCCCGTACACAGCATGGTAGGAAGCAACAAAGGCGGCCATCTGTATTGGAACGAGCGGAAATAAGCAAGGAGGCCACAAATTTATGAGACCTCCGCTCCGGCAAGAAAATTACTCAGCATTCATGGGACAAAGATCCCAATGCCCGACACAGTTGATAGCTAGAGTCAACTATTAGGAAAAGATCAGCTTAAACACTCGTTTTACTGATCGAAAAATATAGACCCATTGTGATGTCAAGATCACAGGAGTGGAACGGGAAGAAAGCAATGACGAACGCCCCACTACCAATGATCCAACACGATGAGGACCTGGACGCGGATGCTGAAACCATTGACGAAATTGAAGATGATCCCGACGATCCACCAGGACAAACGTCAACGACGACGAAGCCGAATCGATAGTCAACGACCGAATGAAAAGCGTTGAACACGAAACATCGAACGAACCGTTGTACACCAACCTATCGTTGAAAGGTAGAAGAACGGAACCTACACGGACCAACAGCCCATGGAACAGATCCCCAGGAGTGGAGTGCTGAAACCCAAGCGCACCTGAGCAACGCCAGGGGTGCGCAGGTCTAGTAGAGTGAGGACACAAGCAAAGGAACGTGATATTCCAGACTTTGACTGAAAGAAGTATGAGACGACAAAGTCCATACACAACTGAACGTGTCTTGCAACCAGATGCACACATGTTCTACACATAGGTAGAAGAAGAACCTGTTGTGGTAGCAGCCATCATACACAGTTGTCATTGAAGGTCTGGACTACAAGGAGTGGAAGGACAAAGCGCGCGATGCAGCCTTTGCCGAGATGAAACAGTTAATCTCAGGGATCACCTTCCGTCCGAAGAAAATGGAAAACTCAGACGATATGGAACGCAAGAGTATCCTAGAGTCACACCTGTTCCTCTAAAGTTGAAAAGGAACGGGCAAGATAAAGGCCGAGCTGTATGCCGGAGGCAACAAACAGTGTGACTTCATCTTCCAAGGAAGACGCAAGCTCGCAACAGTGAAGAAGCAGTGCTATATCCTGCATAATGGACGATGAAGAGGAAAGGGATGTGGCAGTAATTGACATCCCAACGCCTTATCCAACAAGAGTCGAGGATGAAAAAGATATGGTAACCATTAGAGTAAAAGGAGTACTAGTATACATGCTGTGTGAAATAGCCCCAGATGTCTACAAACCGTTCGACACAACGGATAAGAAAGGCAAACAGCAGTTGCTACTGCAATGCTCTTGATGCCATCTTACGGCACTATGGTAGCTAGCAATGCTACTATACTACGTAAGTTCCGGAAGACGATGGTCCGGATCGGATTTAAGATTAATCCTACGACCCATGTGTAACCAACAGAATGTAACGCCAAGCAACAAACAGTCTGCCGCATGTAGTACGACTGTAAGCTTAGCCCAAGGACTCGAAGGTTAACTGACCAGCTGATCCAAGTGCTTCGTGATGAATCACGAAAGCATATTCGAGGACGGCACTGAGAGATGACGGTGAGCCGAGGAAAGGTCCACACGTATTTGGCATGACCATAGACTTCACGACAAAGGGTCAATGCAACGTATCAATGTACAAGTTCGTTGATGAAATCCTGGAAGCCTTCGAGAAGGCATCGCAGAGGAAGGGGGCACGAAACTAGAAGTAGTGCAGCCCGAAAGACCTATTCACAGTAGACGAATCCTGCAAGAAGCTCCAACGAGCAAAGGCAGACACCTTTCACAGCCTGGTGCTAAGGTGTTATTTGCTAGAAGAGAGCCCGACAGACACAGGTACGGCGATATCGTGTCCTTACGACTAGAGTCAAGGAACCAGATAGCACGATTGGGATAAAATAGTCCACCATCATGCAGTACATTAGACGTACTAGAAAAATACCATTAGTTCTCAAAGCCGACGGAAGTGGCATATTGAAATGTTATGTTGATGGTTCTTTCCAGTCCACCAAACATGAGGGTCAACCGGAGGTGGTTTGACCATGGGCACCGTTACCCATTATCGACTTGACGAAACAGAAGTGAACACGAGAAGCTAAACTGAGAGTGAACTCGTAGCAGTTGGTGACCTGATGCCATCGATCCTTTTGGACGAGGCAGTTCCTCGGGAGCAAGGTATGTAGTTAAAGAAACTATAGTCTATCAGGACAACAAGAGTGCCCTTCTTCTAGAGAAGAACGGCAAGCTTCTATAGTAGTAAAGCGAACGAAGCACATCAACATTAGTGTACTTCTTTGTGACGACAGAGTCGCAAAGAAAGAGATCAGTGTGGACTGTGTGTCCAACTGATGATATGTGCGGACTTCTGGACGAAGCCGAACCAAGGTCGACTGTTCAAACAGAACGTGGACAAGTTGATGGGTGTTTTGGAACACTCAGAGCCAGGCACTCATAAGGAGGGTCACGGTCGACAAGAAGGTCCGTTCAAAGAAGGAGCGCTAAGCGCAGAAGTAAGTAAGCATGGCGACGACTAGGACAAGCTCGACGACCACAGGAGTGTGTTGGGATTCGCGATTAGGGATTCAACCCCTGTCCTCTGTACTAGAATTCACAGTAGAAATACAGAGCCACCCACTTTTTCAGTAGTATCTCAATAGCAACAGTAAACTAGAAGAGAGCTTAGAGCAACTAACAGATAGAGCCAATAGTAGATTTATCGAACGAAATAATGAAAAAAAGAGGAGGATACGGGTGGCTCGGATCGTTCCGAGTGGGTTAAACGCAGTTGGGCCCCTCTTAGTTAGGGATGAGACT
>CAICTM010002619.1:0-13053 GCA_903772945.1 Seminavis robusta | reverse complement strand
GGCTTTGAGGGTCTCAATCTTGCTGAGAGAAGGTCTGTATATCTTCTGCAGAAGAGCCAAGAGAAGCTGGGGCCCATTGTGCTTGGCTCGAGGGACATATGATTTCAATTCTTCCTGGAGTGCATCTGTGCAAGAGTTCAAGACAGCCTTTCCCGACCAGGCAAGGTTGGTTAGATCATACTGGCAGACAGAGTGTGGCTTCAGAGTCCCAGCATCGATGAATCCAACCCCATTTACTGTGAGATCCTGATGCCATTTGTCCATCATAGATTCTGAGACCTGCCCAGGAGCGGTGAACATATTAATTTTGTTAATGGTGTTATTATTAAGATCACCAACAACAAGCTCAAAGACCCCTTCCATTCCATGCTCAGTCATCATACTTTCAAAGGCGATAAGAGAGGCTAAAACATGTGACCCAGAGGTAGGGTGCTTTGAGGTTCCTTTCCCAGTCCATCTGACCCAGATCCTGTCCAGGCTCCGGTGTGGTTGATACCTCCAAGCCGAGGGGCTTCTGTAAGCTTGGTCTTCTCTTTGGTTTTCCCAATGTGCTGGAGGAGCTCCTGGAATTGAACTGCGGTCAAGGGTGCTGTAGTCATGGTTGGAGGATCAGATGGTGGGATGACTGGATCAGATTCAAAGAAGGCTTGTCTGAAACCTTGTGGACTGAACAAGGATGCTGGCGCTGGTGCTGGAGTTGAAGCTGAAGATGAAGATGCTGAAGCAGAGGAAGCGTCGTCAAGGTCCATCAAGTGAGAATCAACAAAAGAGGAGCAATGGCAATGGCAACAATAGAAGGAGCGGCAACAGGAGCGGCAACAAGAGGAGGCCGGTGGATATCCAGTCAATCGAGTCAAGCGAAGCTGGAGTTTGTGAGCTTTCGAAGGGAGCTTCGAAGGATCCAAACGACATGAGGGATTCAAACGACGAGAACTCGCTGTTGCATTGCGAGTGATCGACTCCGTACGATCTGTACTGTTCGACCACGATGAATGTAAACGACCAACTGCAAGCCAGTTTGAATTCGAATAATTAAATGCAAGCCAGCAACAGCGACCGATTCCAGTCCTAGGTAGCAAGAGACCAATGACAACTGCCGATCGATCGCTCGTATTGTTGTCGTTGGTGTTCGGTCCATCGTCGCTCGTGTTGTTCTTCACGTACGTTCGAATAAAAATGAAAAAGTGAGGAGTTTGTGAAGAAGATATAAGGCACACATGACTCAGGCAGTTCAGACCGCAAATGGAGCCATTCGAAGCATGACTCAAGGCATGACACACAGGCCGAGCCTCATATATGCAGTCAGCGTTCATTTTTCGATGAATTCTGTTAACTCGATCGCGACCTCTGTTGTCGCGACCGATGAGATGAGGCAATGCTCCACCGGTAATAGAGATATCAGCAGCATTATCATTTACAGTAGTAGCAGTAGAAGCAATAGTGGTAGTGGTTCCTGCATCGATCGAGTAAAAGGTGGACTCCCATAGGAGTCCACTGTATACGGATAACGTAGGATCCTCATCGCGATTTCGATCGACGATGGGATAAAATAGGAGATTGCTTACGAGCGGATCAACTGGTTCCTCATTGAGACTACGATCGTCAATAGGATTAAGAACAAGGGGATTGCTTACGAGCGAATCCAAGGGGATCAAGTTGCAACAAGAAGGGGAAGGACTACCGATGCAGATTGGGTTCTGCATCAGGGGATAGCTCATTCCATTGACAACCATAAGGGATAGACGTATAAGAATAAGAATGAGTAACATCTCATAACCTCGCATGCTACCATGCGACAATACCATTGTGCATTGATTAATCTAAAGATCTAAGAGATGTAAAGTTTGTATTTCCAAATAAGTGAGCAGTTATTGATTATTTTCTAGAATAAGCCTGCAAATAGTAAAGCTGTAAAGCTGAATTGTAAGCTGTATCCCGTCGCACTGGTACTCGTTCTTCAAGCCCGCTCCCGAGCCGCCGAGCAAGAAGCCTGCCGGAGCGAACCAACAGCGAGCGGGAGCACACCCGGTCACCAACGTCCACGGCGATGAGGACCTCTTGAAGCGTTTCCAGGACTCGGGATTCCGCTCCATCACGGAAATGACCAAGGACCATCAGTACACCATTCCCAAGCACGGTGGTCAGGACGTCTGTATGGCATGGGCCCTGAAAGGCAGCTGCACCTCCGGTGCAGAAGCTCCACACTCTCCTCACGGACTGTGGAGTTGCTGACCCGCAGCCCTGAGTCTCCATGCCTGGACTCGCCACCCGTATTGGAGCACCCGCTCCTATCTCGGTGGCGTCCATGCCTCGCAAGCAGTTTGGTCTCCGCCCCTTTGATCGCGACGTCTCTCCTGTGAAACCTCCAAGGACTAACAGGAGCACTCCTGCTCGCAAAACACCTTCACACAAAATTTCTACCACTTCAATTCACACCCTCTCACACGCAGCCTCGCTGTCAATGTCTCCATCATCAAAGCGGTCGGCTGGCCTACTGCCCAGATCACCTAAGAAACGCCGACCGCCTTCATCCTCTACATCAAACACCACTAAAACTACTAGCCCTGCCGTTGATACCAGATCAATCCGAAATGACAGACTAGGTACGTTAGTCCAAAACCTTTGCTCAGCCTACTCGAAGGCAGAGACGTGGGAGTCCTTTGTCACCGACTTCAGAGGGCGCTCCTACCTTGCTCCGAACCTGGAGGATGTCGACCATCCTGCCATCCCCTTGCCCTGCCACTGGAGACGCAATGGGTCCCCGTACAAAACGAATCAACTCCCTGGACGACGGAACAGAAGGAGGAATGCATCTGCCGTGGATGCCACAAGTCTGCTACCGAGCATTCCTATTTCCTCCGTGAGGAATTTCCGAGTTCATCGAGACCAAGTTCTGGGCTGTCCTTCCATTCGACCTCGTCAAGAATGAACCCTCCCTCCTTCTATCTGCCGCTGCGGTAAAGGTGGAACGAGACCGAAAACCCCGACTCATCGGCGACCACACCTGGAACTGGGGCTGGCCCCCCGTAAACGAAACCACATCACATCACGCACCGCCCGAGGCCATGCAATTTGGAAATGCCCTGCCGCGCATCCTGTATGATGTGCGTCACGCAAACCCCAAGTTTGGACCCGTCCGCCTCTGCAAGCATGACATCAAGGACGGCTTCTACCGCATGTTCCTGAACCCTTCCGACTGTATCCGACTCGCGCTGGTGCTGCCTCGCTATGAGGTGAGCCCCAACTGGTAGCCGTCCCAATGTCATGCACCATGGGATGGGTCGAGTCGCCGCCTACTCTCAGTCGGATGTCGGAGACTACCTGCGACCGAGCAAATGAACGCTTCCTGAAGTCCCCAGAGCCTGTCCTCCACACAGACTTGAGCATCACGCCAAGGGAATGGATGACCTGGACCCGTCCACCACTCCTAGACCGCGAGAAAAGGAGGACCATGCGGCAACGCAAGAGCTCCTTGGCATAGCCACCTCCCCCTTGGAGGCTGAGCCGGACCACTTCGCGGGAACCCTCGAACAGACCTCTGCTCCAGCCCATCGGGCGGAATGATGTGTTCGTTGACGACTTCATCCAACTAGGCCAAGGAGGAAAGACCCGTATGAAAGCGCTACGCAGGCACTTGCTCCATGCCATCGACGAGATCCTCGCACGCCCCAACCTCAGCGAGAAACACCGAAATGAGGCAGTCTCTCTCAAGAAACTCCTGCAAGGTGATGGAAGCTGGGCTACTTGAAAACTCATCCTGGGATGGATCATCGACACCCTACGACAGACTCTGGAACTCCCTCCCCACCGGAAGCAAGCGCTCGCTGACATCTTCAAGGAACTAGCCGGGTGTCGCAGAGTCAGCCACAAGCGTTGGATGCAAATCCTCGGCAAGCTGCGCTTCGTCTCTGTTGCCATCCGGGGTTCCGTTGGACTCTTCAGCGCGCTCCAGCTCGCCCTCACGAAGTCCAAAGGAGGAAGGATCCGGATCAATACCGCGTTGAGATCCCACATCGATGCCTTTGCTAATCTGGCTGCCAGCCTCTGCCACCGCCCAACACACCTGGCTGAGATCGTCCCCCAGGACAATGGGCGGTGTCTACTTTGACTCCGAGGAAACTCCCTACCTCTGGAGGTTCCCGTTCCCTCCCGATGTGCTCGTGTCCACCGACAACCCGACGGGAACCGTCACCAACAGTGACCTCGAGCAAGCAGCCATCCTTGCGCAGCACTCCTTGCAAGCAGCGCGGCACTGCGTCACCTACTCCACCCTCTACACTCTCTTGGACAACACCCCGGCCGTCTCCAGAGTCTCCAAAGGTGCGGTCACCTCAGATGGTCCTGCGGCGTTCCTCTGCAACTACGCATGCCGACACCAGCGAGAGAACCGCTACTGCGCTCACGATTTGCCTCACTTTCGTACCCCTATTCATTCCACTTGGTCATCTCTTAGCCCAACGTGCAAGGCTGCCACTGATCAGCGTGTTCTTATTAATTAGGTCTCGCGCTGCAACTAACCTTACCCTGCCTGACCTCCAATCGATCCCTACTTTTGATCGCGTCTTATCCGCAGCAACATAACCGCTGGTTTCTTAGGTGTTTTCTGATGATCTCGAGTGATTTCAGTCCTTTTTCTGTTTTTGATTTTTGGGTCTCGGGCAGCCTTTTTATTAGAGACTGGCACAGACGCTTATCCATAAACAGTGTCTGCCTAATGTAACGGGGCTCTTGGAAAGCTTGCCTCTAGGCAGTTAGACTTACTGAGACTATATAGGACATTCGGACGATGGTGTGACTTCTGACCTCACATTTGTTTTTAACACATATTTTTTATAGTAAATTAATTTTTATTTTTATATTGCACTTAACACATCTTGATTTTCTTATAACCCAGTCTATTTAAATTAAAATACGCCTATCTAACCTATATATTTAATTATTAAGATTTTGCTCTTATCTATGGTTTTTCTTCTATCTATCACCAAGTAAAATTTTATTCAGTTAATTTCTTTATGGTCTCTCGGGTATTGTTTTTGTGTGTATACTTTTTTTCTAAGTCTTTTTTTCTCATTAATCACTTCTAGGTGAACATTACTTAAGTTGACAACATTGATTACTTTTTGTGAGTCTATAAATAATATTTGAAATATATATCTTTACACATCATCATGTTACTGTATTCAACTTTTGTCCTTTGGCTTTTCAAATTATAGTTCTATATTATTTTCTTTAAATGTTTAGATTCTTCCAATATTTATCTATCTAACCTAAATTATGGTACTTCACTAGCAGTGGTCATTATGGCTAATTGACCATTTTTTTTATAAACTTTGGGTTTATTATTATATCGTTATCAACTCTTAGTGGAACATGTCCGTGCCTGAAGCATTTTACGTCAAGTATGTTATACGATCCTTTACTTGTTTGTTGATTTTTATAAGATTATGAACTTTAGTGTGTGTTGATATTTTAGAGAATAGATAAAATATTAATTCATTATGGTATTAATTAGGTAACCAATTAAAAAAAATTTAAAATACTGAGGCAGTTAAAAGCATAAACTACTTCAGAAGTGGTAAAAGAATGATTTCACTTCTTAATTGATTAACTGGAGGTAGAATAGACGAATGAGTCATTCAGGCGTGTATGGCTCTTAGTTAGTATGATAAAAACACGTTGACATTACATTATGTTACTATCTTTTTGGATACATTAACCTCGTATATTAAACTTCCAGGTAAGAGAATCTTAATGGAAATTATTTTTAAATATAATAATATTGGGTAATCTGCGATATTCTTCGCTTATATAAGACGATATTACGAAGATAATGCATCTCTATCTCTTCCTTCGGAGCGTAACATATCTGGGGGCGGTACAGAGAGAGAATATGAGTGCAGCTTAATTCGCGCGATCTTGTTTTTAGGGTATAGTCTGTGATTAGTCAGCTTATTTTGATATTAGTGGCTCGAGTTATATGATCATCTTTCTACTGAGCTTTTTGGAGTTAATTGTCTTATCTGGCTAAAATATTTAGTTAATTGTTGGAGTTCTGTTATTATTTCATACTAATTCTATGATGCTATACAATGTTCTTATATTATATCTGTTAGATTCTATGTTAATGCATTGGTAGTGGACTATATTCTTATTATCACACTCATTCTGGTTAGTTTATTTGATGCAATGGTTGCTGACTGCGATGTTACGTTAGATTTTTGATAAATATATGGTTATATAGTTTCATTACGCTGTAGTCATTAAATTTGAATGATATGAATGATTTTTTATGGATAATTATATATACTAACAATACACTAGAAGATTATCCATAAAGCTTTATTAGAAATCAACCTGGGCACTTTGTGAAAAAGTAATTGATGACTTAAGAATTGTCATGGCAGGGTAAGTTAACTAGAGTTATAAATAAATATAATAAAGTAATAAATTTAATATATGATTCCTAAACTTTTGTATAATTATCTTGTTGAATTTTTGTAAAATCAAACACATCAGAATATAATAATTTCAGCTGAATATTGAATGAAGAAAGCATTGTCATACTGAGGTGGAGATTATGGTGTAATTATAGTATTTATATTATTCATGATTAATTATATTAGACTCAATTTAAATGTAGTCAAATTACATAATTTCAAGATATTTGAAAGCATTAGATATATAAATTCCCACAAGTATGGAGAAGTTATATAGGCAGTATATATTATTCGAATAAAACTCTATATGATAAGCTGCTTAGTTTGTAATATAAGGTTAGATAGGACGAGATATCTAATTTAAAATTACAAGGATAACTGTGGTGGATAATAAGAAAATGTGACGACAATGTGTATAAATAAAAGTTAGAACAATCATCTATGAAAATTATTACCACACTACTTTATTTCCTATAAAAAATATTAAAACAATGTATCAGAAGTCACACCATCGTCGGAAGGTCCGGTCGCGGGCGGCGGCCGTCTTGGAGACAATGTTTTTGGAAGCGGTCTGCAGCGCAAGGCGGAGATCCACAGTGAACTGACCTCGGGTGGCAGAGCCAACACCTGCCAGGGGTTGTTCTTCGGATTGCGCTGTTCAAAGTGGGCGGGAGTTCAGGCAGGGCTAAGAGGTGTTCGTTGCGAGGGCCCAGGGCGATGCATGCATCCATTCAGCCATCAACGTTGCGGACCAGGGATGTAGGACGAGAGGGTGCAGTAGCGGTGCTCTTGCTGGTGTCGGCAGGCGTAGTTGCACATGAACGCCGCAGGACCATCTGTGGTGACCGCCCCTTTGGAGACTCTGGGGACGGCCGGGGTGTTGTCCAAGAGAGTGTAGAGGGTGGAGTAGGTGACGCAGTGCCGCACAGCTTGCAAGGAGTGTTGCACAAGGATGGCCGCCTGCTAGAGGTCACTGTTGGTATGTACGTTCCCGTCGGGGTTGTCCGGTGACATACCCGGCAACATCGGGCGACGGGAACGGAGAACGAGTCAGAGGTAGGAGTTTTCCCCTCGGAGTCAAGTAGAACACCAGGGACGCCCCATTGTTCCCCTGGGGGACGATCTAAGCCAGGTGTGTTGGGCGGTGGCAGAGGCTGGCAGCCAGATTAGCAAAGGCATCGATGTGGGATCTCAATGCGGTATTGATCCGGATCCTTCCTCCTTTGGACTTCGTGAGGGCGAGCTGGAGCGCGCTGAAGAGTCCAGCGGAACTCCGGATGGCAACAGAGACTAAGCGCAGCTTGCCGAGGATTTGCATCCAACGCTTGTGGCTGACTCTGCGACACCCGGCTAGTTCCTTGGAGATGTCAGCGAGCGCTTGCTTACGGTGGGGAGGGAGTTCGAGTGCCTGTCGTAGGGTGTCGATGTTCCATCCCAGGATGAGTTTCCGAGTAGCCAAGCTTCCATCACCTTGCAGGAGTTTCTTGAGAGAGACTGCCTCATTTCGGTGTTTCTCGCTGAGTTTGGGGCGTGCGAGGATCTCGTCGATGGAATGGAGCAAGTGCCTGCGTAGCGCTTTCATACGGGTCTTTCCTCCTTGGCCTAGTTGGATGAAGTCGTCGACGAACACATCATTCCGCCCGATGGTCTGGAGCAGAGGTCTGTTCGAGGGTCCCGCGAAGTGGTCCGGCTCAGCCTCCAAGGGGGAGGTGGGTATCCCAGGGAGCTTCTTGCGTTGCCGCATGGTCCTCGTTTTCTCGCGGTCTAGGAGTGGTGGACGGGTCCAGGTCATCCATTCCCTTGGCGTGATGCTCAAGTCTGTGTGGAGGACAGGCTCTGGGGGACTTCAGGAAGCGTTCATTTGCTCGGTGGCAGGTAGTCTCCGACATCCGACTGAGAGTAGGCGGCGACTCGACCCATCCCATGGTGCATGACATTGGGACGGCCATCAGTTGGGGCTCACCTCATAGCGAGGCAGCACCAGCGCGAGTCGGATACAGTCGGAAGGGTTCAGGAAAATGCGGTAGAAGCCGTCCTTGATGTCATGCTTGCAGAGGCGGACGGGTCAAAACTTGGGGTTCGCGTGACGCACATCATACAAGATGCGCGGCAGGGCATTTCCAAAATTGCAATGGCGCTCTGGGCGGGTGGCGTGATGTGATGTGGTTTCGTTTACGGAGGGCCAACCCCAGTTCCAGGTGTGGGCGCTGATGAGTCGGGGTTTTCGGTCTCGTTCCAACTTTACCGCAGCGGCAGATAGAAGGAGGGGGGGTTCATCCTTGACGAGTTCGAATGGAAGGACAGCCCAGAACTTGTTCTCGATGAACTCGGAAAATTCCTCAGGGAGGAAGTCGGAATGCTCGGTAGCAGTTTGTGGCAGCCGACGGCGAGATGCTTTCCTCCTTCTGTTCCGTCGTCCAGGGAGGTGATTCGTTTTGTACGGGGACCCCATGGTCTCTCCAGTGGCAGAGCAAGAGGGAGGCAGGATGGTCGACATCTCCAGGTTCGGAGCGAAGGTAGGAGCGCCCTCTGAAGTCGGTGACAAAGGATTCCCACGTCTCTGCCTTCGAGTAGGCTGAGCAAAGGTTTTGGACTAACGTACCTAGTCTGTCATTTCGGATTGATCTGGTATCAACGGCAGGGCTAGTAGTTTTAGTGGTGTTTGATGTAGAGGATGAAGGCGGTCGGCGTTTCTTAGGTGATCTGGGCAGTAGGCCAGCCGACCGCTTTGATGATGGAGACATTGACAGCGAGGCTGCGTGTGAGAGGGCGTGAATTGAAGTGGTAGAAATTTCTTGTGAAGGTGTTTTGCGAGCAGGAGTGCTCCTGTTAGTCCTTGGAGGTTTCACAGGAGAGACAGTCGCGATCAAAAGGGCGGAGACCAAACTGCTTGCGAGGCATGGACGCCACCGAGATAGGAGCGGGCCCAATACGGGTGGCGAGTCCAGGCATGGAGACTCAGGGCTGCGGTCAGCAACTCCACAGTCTTGAGGAGAGTGTGGAGCTTCTGAACCGTAGGTGCAGCTGCCTTTAGGGCCAGCATACAGACGTCCTGACCACCGTGCTTGGGAATGTATACTGATGGCCTTGGTAATTTCCGTGATGGAGCGGAATCCCGAGTCCTGGAAACGCTTCAAGAGGTCCTATCGCCGTGGAGTTGGTAACCGGTGTGCTCCCGCTCGCTGTTGGTTCGCTCCCGCAGGCTTCTTGCTCGGCGGCTCGGGAGCGGGCTTGAAGAACGGGACCAGTGCGCGAGGATACAGCTTACAATTCAGCTTACAGCTTTACAATTAGCAGGCTTATTATAGAAAATAATCAATAACTGCTCACTTATTTGGAAATACAACTTTACATCTCTTAGATCTTAGATTAATCAATGCACAATGGTTATTGTCGCATGGTAGCATGCGGGTTATGGATGTTACTCATTCTTATTCTTATAGTCTATCCCTTATGGTTGTCAATGGAATTGCTATCCCCTGATGCAAGACCCAATCTGCATCTGGTAGTCCTCCCCTTATATTGCAACTAATTCCCTTGGATTGCTCGTAAGCAATCCCCTTTCTTAAATCCATTGCGATCGTACCAATGAGGTGAACCATTATCGCTCATAAGCAATCTCCATTTCATCCCTCGTTGATCGAAATCGCGATGAGGATCCTACTTAACGTAACGGTGGACTCCTAGGGAGTCAACCTTTTACTCGATCGATGCAGGAACCATACCAACTACTGCTTACTGCCTACTACTGTAAATGCTATGCTGCTGATATCTCTATTACCGGTGGGCCTTGCCTCATTACTATCGGTCGCGACAAACAGATTCCGGACTCAGCAGATCGGAGTTAACAGATATTCACTCGAAAAATACACGCTGACTGCGGCCAAATGAGGCCGTCCTGTTGTTATCTTGAGGGGGTCATGCTTGATGGCTCCATGCGTGAATTGCCTGAGTCATGCGTGCCTTCTATCTTCGCAAACTCCTCAATTTTTTAATTCTCTAATTCGAACGTACGTGACAGAACAACGACGAGCGAACATGGACCGACACGAAACAACAACAATCCGAGCGATCAATCGGCAGTTGTCATTGGTCTCTTGCTACCTAGGACTGGAATCGGTCGCTGTTGCTGGCTTGCATTTAATTATTCGAATTCAAACTGGCTTTCAGTTGGTCGTTTACATTCATCGTGGTCGAACAGAACAGATCGTACGGAGTCGATCACTTCGCAATGCAACAGCGGTTCTCGTCGTTTGAATTCCTCATGTCGTTTGGATCCTTCGCAGCTCCCTTCGAAAGCTCACAAACTCCAGCTTCGCTTCACTCGATTGACTGGATATCCACCGCGCTCCTCCTCTTGGTGCCGCTCCTGTTGCCGCTCCTTCTATTGTTGCCATTGCCATTGCTCCTCTTTTGTTGATTCTCACTTGATGGACCTTGACGAAGCTTCCTCTGCTTCAGCATCTTAATCTTCAGCTTCAACTCCAGCACCAGCGCCAGCAATCCTTGTTCAGTCCACAGGTATTCAGACAAGTCTTCTTTGAATCTGATCCGGTCATCCCACCATCTGATCCTCCAACCATGACTACAGCACGCTTGACCGGCAGTTCAATTCAGGAGCTTCCTCCACCACATTGGGAAAACCAAAGAGAAGACCAAGCTGACAGAAGCCCCTCGGCTGGGAGGTATCAACCACACCGGAGCCTGGACCAGATCTGGCTCAGATGGGCTGGGAAAGGAACCTCAAAACACCCTACCTCTGGGTACCATGTTTTAGCCTCTCTTATCGCCTTCGAAAGTATGATGACTGAGCATGGAATGGAAGGGATGTTTGAGCTTGTTGTTGGTGACTTTAATAATACACCATTAAAAAAATTAATATGTTCACCGCTCCTGGGCAGGTCTCAGCATCTATGATGGACAAATGGGATCAGGATCTCACAGTAAATGGGGGTGGATTCATCGATGCTGGAACTCTGAAGCCACACTCTGTCTGCCATTATGATCTAACCAACCTTACCTGGTCGGGAAAGGCTGTCTTGAACTCTTGCACAGATGCACTCCAGGAAGAATTGAAATAATATGTCCCTCGAGCCAAGCACAATGGGCCCCCACTTCTCTTGGCTCTTCTGCAGAAATATACAGACCTTCTCTCATCAAGATTGAGAACCTCAAAGCCAAGCTTCTTCACTTGGACATCACCAAGTTCCCTGGGGAAAATGTGGTCATGTATGTTGTCGGTGCAAGCAAGCTCATCAAAGCGATTCGATTGAACTTTATGTCCAGTGATCCCATGCCTGAACTAACAGCACATCCCTGAGAGGTCTTTCTGGATGTGGTGTCCATAATTTTCGATCCAAATCATGAGCTCAATTGTCAAGAGCGCATCAACGGGCTTTGATAGCAACTAATGGGACAAACATTGGATAGCAACCGATATCTTTGAATGACTTGGATGCCCTCTATCGGGTTCTCATCAACCAGAAAACAAATGAGCCTGCCCAACACATTGGATCCAAGACTGCCCAGGCCAAAGCCTTCCAGGCAGCAATCGACAAAGCTGCTGAGGCCAAGGTTGGTAGTCTTACCCAGGATAGAACCAGTGGCTCCGCCAGCAGTGGTACTCGTCCTAGTGGGGGCGCCTGCGTTGACTGTGGGGCTACCGGTCACCACAGAAACGATCCATCATGTCCTAAGCGAGGTGCTCCAAAGGTTAATGGCCTGAGTGCTGAAACCAACTCCAGGCTCTCTGGTCTCATTCAAAAGACAAGCTTTGCTTCTATATTGCCTCCAAGGGAGAACATTCCCGATGATGCCCAACACAACATTTCTGTGGACGGCAAGGTTGTTGCCAAATACTGTCGCAACTGTGGAGGTTCTCCAAAGGAACCAGTGCCCACTTCACCAGTGAACATCGTGGATCCCGCAAGTTTCCATACAAGGCACCCTCCTAGACTGGGAGTGCCACTCGCCTTGCTCCAGCTCCAGCTCCAGTTCCAGCTCCAGCTCCAGTTCCGGCTTCAACTCCATTCCATGCTGGTGGCACCATGCGACAATAACCATTGTGGATTGAATTAATCTAAGCGATCCTAAGAGATGTAAAGTTTTTTATTTCCAAATAAGTGATAAGTTATTGATTATTTTCTAGAATAGGCCCGCAATTTAGAAAGCTGTAAAGCTGAATTGTAACCTGTATCCCGTCGCACCCCCTTACAGCTGAAATGAAGCTGTAGCAAGAAACGATAGGAGAGAGTCCCAGCAACGTGCTGAGGTAGATTACCATCCCATGAGGAGCTTCCGAATGCCTGCAAACTGTGGAGCTGACAGACCCTTAGTGAAGATGCCGGCCCGTTGTTCTAGAGCCGGAATGTACTTGGCCACGATGCCGTTCGACTCCCCGATATTCGACCTGAAGAAGTGGTACATCAATGCAAATACTTGTTGCGGCTGACATCTTGGGGGGGGAAACATTCACAAGAGAACAGGCAACCTTGTTGTCTTCGAACACTGTAGAGCTTACGAGACTGTCAGTAATTACGGGCATATGCAGTTTGTTACCAATTTCCTTGAGCAGGGCTCGCTTAGTAGGAAGCAGCTCCCTCAATGACATGCTGAG
>CAICTM010002618.1:0-13065 GCA_903772945.1 Seminavis robusta | reverse complement strand
GCTCGTGCGATCAGCACCAACCCGGCGATCGTATACGCGATTTCGATCGACGACAGGATAAAAGGTGGACTCCTGTAGGAGTCCATGGTTGCGATTGCTTACGAGCGAATCAACAACAACAAGGGGATTGATAAGGGGATTGCTTACGAGCGAATCATTGCTTACGAGCGAATACAAGGTATCCTCATCGCGATTTCGATCGACGACAGGAAATGAGAGGGGATTGCTTGCGAGCGAATCCAATAGACATATAAGAATAAGAATGAGTAACATCTCATAACCTTGCATGCTACCATGCGACAATACCATTGTGCATTGACTAGTCTAAGGATCTAAGAGATGTAAAGTTTGTATTTCCAAATAAGTGAGCAGTTATTGATTATTTTCTAGAATAAGCCTGCTAATTGTAAAGCTGTAAAGCTGAATTGTAAGCTGTATCCCGTCGCACCACCTTGAAGGGTATCTTCCTCCACCACGACCACCTCTTCCTTGGAATCTCATGGTCTTGCTGGTGTGGTAATGCACTCTTGTGCTTGCTTGTTCCTTGGAACTAGCTTGTGTTCTCGTGGAACTGTTGTGTGGATACTCCTGCAGGAAGGATCTCACGGCGGACTCTCGTATGAGTCACTGCTTTGTGAAAAAGCTTGCTTGGTGGCTGGATAGCCTTCTTTTCGTGCACTCTTGGTGTACTGGCTGAATAGCCTCTGTCTTTGACAGCTCACGTAAAACGTGGTGTTCTTGTGTCCTCTGTAGGACGTTCTTGTGGCTCAGTGTAGTAGCGAACTCCTCTGTAGCTTTTCGTATGCCTCTGTGCTCTTGCAGATGGCTTTGTTATGCTTGGATGAGTATGCTGTGTGAGTATTTCAGTGCGAAACAGGCAAACGGTGGAGTTTTAGGACTCCGTGTGGTTTACCGGGATTTTTGTACTTCTCTTAACAGTAGCACTGTATCACTCGAATCAACCTATCTCACTCAATTCTTGGAGTAAGAAGCTTGCACTGATATTCAGAGATGCGGCTAGATGTCTTCTATCGATTGATGTATGGGACCGCTTGCTTGCAACACCTATTTCAGGATCTAGCTTGATCCCCGTTCGACGACTTCTGCTCGTTATGATGAGATGGATCGAAATCCTCGTAATCTCGCGTGATGACGTAATCGACTTCAACTCGATGAATAAGAGCCGAATTTCCTTGATTCCAGCACGTAACCTGTTCAGTTCACCGTGCTCTTTCCGTTGGAATCTTCAGATCTACACAGTTCCGGCCGGAAACTGGTGATCGATCGTCGTACCTTCTTCTTTGCGTGAATGTTAGTTGCTCTAAGCTCTCTTAGTTGTTACTGTTGTTCTATTGAGATACTACTGAAAACGTGGGTTCCTTGGCTTTTTCTACCGGCATCAAATTCTAGTACAGAGGTACAGGTTGAATCCCTAATCGCGAATCCCCAACACACTCCTGTGGTCGTCGAGCTTGTCCTAGTCGTCGACCATGCTTACTTACTTACTCCGCTTAGCGCTCCTTCTTTGAGTGTTCCACAACACCCATCAACTTGTCCACGTTCTGTTTGAACAGTCGACCTTGGTTTGGCTTCGTCCAGAAGTCCGCAACCATATCATCAGTTGGACACCAGTCCACGCTGATCTCCTTCTTTGCGACTCTGTCGCTCACAAAGAAGTACCTAATGTTGATGTGCTTCGTTCGTTTACTACTAGAAGCTTTGCTGTTCTTCTCTAGAAGGATGGCACTCTTGTTGTCCTGATAGACTATAGTTTCTTTAACTAAATAGCCTTGCTCCCGAAGGAACTGCCTCGGCCAAAGGATCGATGGCATCAGGTCATCAACTGCTACGAGTTCACTCTCAGTCGAGCTTCTCGTGTTCAACTTCTGTTTCGTCGAAGTCGATAATGGGTAACCGGTGCCCATGGTCAAACCACCTCCGGTATGACCCCTCATGTTTGGATGGACTGCGAAAGAACCATCAACATACCATTTCAATATGCCACTTCCGTCGGCTTTGAGAACTAATGGTAGTTTTCTAGTACGTCTAATGTACTGCATGAGGTGGACTAGTTTATCCCAATCTTGCCTATCTGGTTCCTTGACTCTAGTCGTGAGGAACGATATCGCCGTACCTGTGTCTGGTCGGGCTCTCTTCGTAGCGAATAACACCTTAGCCACCAGGCTGTGAAAGGTGTCTGCCTTGCTCGTTGGGAGCTTTTTGCAGGATTCGTCTACTGTGAATAGGTCTTTCGGGGCTGCACTACTTCTAGTTTTCGTGCCCCCTTCCTCTGGCGATGCCTTCTCGAAGGCTTCCAGGATTTCATCAACATACTTGTACATTGATACATTGCATTGACCCTTCGTCGTGAAGTCTATGGTCATGCCAAGATACGTGTGGACCTTTCCGCGGCTCACCGTCATCTCTCCAGTGCCGTCCTCGAATATGCTTTCGTATTCATCACGAAGCACTTGGATCAGCTGGTCGTTAACCTTCGAGTCCTTGTGGCTAAGCTTACAGTCGTCTACATGCCAGCAGACTGTTTGTTGCTTGCCGTGCACCATTCTGTTGGCTACACATGGGTCGTAAGGATTAATCTTAAATCCGTTCCGGACCATCGTCTTCCGGAACTTACGGTAGTATAGTAGGCTAGCTACCATGGTGCCGTAGATGGCATTCAAGCATTGCAGTAGCAACTGCTTGTTGCCTTTCTTATCCGTTGTCACGAACGGTTTGTAGACATCTGGGGCTATTTCACACAGCATGTCTACTAGTACTCCTCTTACTCTAATGATTACCATATCTTTTTCATCCTCGACTTGTGTCTGGATGAAGGCGTTCGTGATGTCAATTACTGCCACATCCCTTTCCTCTTCAGCATCGATTATGCAGGAGAGTAGCACTGCTTCTGTCGACACTGTTGGCGAGCTTGCGTCTTCCTTGGAGATGAAGTGACGCTGTTTGTTGCCTCCTGCAACCGCTCGGCCTTTGATCTTCCCGTTCCTTTTCAACTTTAGGAACAGGTGTGACTCTTTAGGATACTCTTGCGTTCCATATCGCTGAGTTCTTCCATTTTCTTTGGACGGAAGGTATCCCTGAGATGTAACTGTTTCATCTCGGCAAAGGCTGCATCGTGCGCTTTGTCCTTCCACTCCTTGAGTCCAGCCTTCAATGACAATTGTGTCATGATGGCTGCTACCACATCAGGTTCTTCGTCTACCTGTGTGTAGAACATGTGTGCATCTGGATGCAGGACACGTTCACTTGTATGGACGTTTGGCGTCTCATACTTCTTTCCATCAAAGCTGGGAATATACGATCACTTTGCTTGTGTCCTCACTCTACTGGACCTGCGCACTCCTGGCGTTTGCTCAGGTGCCGCTTGGGCTTCAGCGTCCACTCCTGGGATCTGTTCCAGGGGGCTGTTGGTCCGTAGTGGGTTCCGGTTCCTCTACCGTCTCAACGATAGGTTGGGTAACTGGTTCGACGATCGTTTCGATTTTCGGTTCAACGTCGATTTCATTCGGTTTGTTGACTATCGATTCGGCGTCGTCGTTGTCCTGGGGATCGTCGGGATCATCCATTTCGTCAATGGTTTCAGCATCCGCGTCCAGGTCCTCATCGGTTTGGATCATTGGTAGTTGGGGTGCGTCATTGCTTTCTTCCCCTTCCACTCCTGTGATCTCGACATCACCTATGGATCTATTTTTTCGATCAGTAAAAACGAGTAGTTTAGGCTGATCTTTTCCTAATAGATTGACTCTAGCTATCACTGTGTCGGGCATTGGTATCTTGTCCCACGAATGCCGAGTAATTTTCTTGCCGGAGCGGAGGCTCATAAATTTGTAGCCTCCTTGCTTATTTCCGCTTGTTCCCATATAGACGGCCGCCTTTGTGCATCCTACCATGCTGTTACGGGGCGAGTCTTCTTCATGCACCTGGCAGTAATCTCCGAACTGCAGGCTTAGGTGCTTTTTATAGTCCAGGGACTCTCCCATCATTATCATACGGGGGCTCATTGTCTGGCTGACCCCCACCTTACTTGGGAAGTACGTCAACTGTTTAACGACTTGTAACACCAAGTTGACGGTTAATATTTTTGGCATGCGTGTGAACGGTAGGCTATACCGGACAGCTCGTGTCCTTTCCTTGACTACCCGGATTCTACGTTCGATCTTGGGTACGTGCTCGTTAGCACTGGCAACGTTCACTACCGGTCCACCCGGCATTGCCATGATTGTGTTGGACAAAGGCTCAAACTCATTGTCCACATGTATGGTCGTGATTTTAAAACCACGAGCCTTGTAGAATCGATAGATCTCCTTAACTGCTTCTAGGATGGTCTCTAGCTTCCTGTTGGGCAGGTGTCTAGATGTTGTAAAATCGATTTTACGGCTTAGCGTTAACAGGAACAGAATTCCTGCCACAAAGAAAATGTCCATCATTAGGAACACATCCTTGTGTAATTGCAAAAAGTCTCTCGGTACTTTCATTGCATTGCCTGCCACTGCGTTCGGTTTCGTCCGAGTGGTCTTGCCTTTCAACGCATCAATATCCTTGCCCCATATATCAATAACGAAATTTTATTTTAAAGGCTACACCTCGTCAGACGATCCGCTTAACGGTGCCGTGACGAACCCATATACCTCAGGCGCACGAGTGCGCCCACTTAGGATGGGCCTAGTGTAAGCCCCCCACCGGAGAAAATGAACAAAACTCCGGAGGGTGCTGTACGACTAACTAGCTACCCTTTGCTGGATTGCCATCAATTTCTACGGGAAGACCCCTCGGTGCGTAGTTACCCTGTGTCATTGTTCTGCACTATGCGTGCATGCTCGTCCCTAAGTGCCTTGTCGACGACGGGCAGCCAATTGGCAAGCCACGCTTTGATGTCGCCTGGGCCCTTTGCCATTTGCTCGTCAAGCGGTCGCTTGAAGATAAAATCCACCAGCTCCGCTTGGATCAGATCCGCTTTCTCGTAGATGAGTTCCACCTCCCGCTGAAGCTGTTCGTGCTTCTCTGGCCAGCCATGCTTTGATATCTCCCGGCCCTTTGGCCATCTGTTCCTCCAGGGGTCGCTTGAAGATGGTATCAAGGAGATGCTCTGGGAGCAGGTCCGCTTTTTCATACAGGAGCTCAACTTCTCGTTGGAGCTGTTCGTGTTTCTTGCGCCAATTCTGTTCCTGATCCCGGCCGTGCCTGGCGCCATTGCGGTCTTCCCAGAGATTCCACCACTGCTGAATCAGAACAGAAGCCAGATTGGTGACCCAAAGCTGCCTGGTCTTGGTGGTCTCCTTGGAGCCGACCCGATGCAAATAGGCATCTTGGTGCTTGGCCCAATGCTTGGACAATCGTCCTCTCAGGAAATTATCCCAACCAATGAGATTTTGAGCTCAACAAGATCCCTATACCGGTCCGGGTAATGCCATGGGTGGAGGAATCGATCTTCAAAGTGGTATTGTAGTCCATCCAGAACAATTTCCAGGAGGAAGGGGTCTGTGGAATCCTTGCGCAACCTTGTGCTGATCGCTCGTTGCATGGTCCCTCGCCACAAGTCCACGTCCACATGCGGGCATCGGTAAACATGGGTTTCAGTCTCGTGATCACCGCCACAACGGGGACAGTGGTGATCATACTTGGGGTCATCCCGGTGGATCCTTTTCCCAACTGGCAACAATTGAAATAGAAACTTCACAATTGTCGGTTTGTGGATCTCGTGACGGTTGACAGCTCGACCATGGGCTGTCCAATCAACCTGTGCAGGGGTGTCCTCGTCCCAGTCGGGATTCAGTTTGACAATGTGGTCGAACAGGGGCTGGTCGTTCCTGAGATGCCGCAGGGTTCTGGGAAGCTTGTATGTGCATGTTCCTTGGGGGAGGAGCAGCTGGGCCAGGTTTGCCGGAAATCGGAGTACTTTGGAGTGATCCTGTGTCACGTGTCTGGTCATGTAACTGCCGGCCAGTTTGTCGGCTCTGCAGTTCAGTTGTGCTTTTAGGGGTAGTGTTTCGATGGCCTTGTGCTTGTCCTGATGCGATTTGATGTGCTCCATCTTGGGCACTGTGACGGCAGCCCGGAACGAATCCTCGATCTGTTGCAAGACATCCCAGTCGGAGTTCAACAAATCATTGGGGTACCAGCCCTCGTACTCGAGACAGCTACCGTAGCGCACTTATTTGTAACAGATTCGTTGTCGCATACGTGTACATAATTCTTCATGCTGGTCTGATCGTAGAACTCCGGCAATCGTCGAAGAAGGCAAGTAGGGGATAGAATGCCGTAAGCCTCCGCCCTGTAGGAAGTTGGAACCATACCAAAAACTGGACCAGAGCACCGAAGCACAATCTGACCGCGATTGTCTGCCAGAACCCAAGCAAAACTCGCCTTGCCGGCGTCAATGTCTGCAGCCCCATCACTTGCCACCCAGAAGGGCATAGCTGTGACAATCTGCAGGACTGAGTAGGCGTCCACCATCCATTCAAGCTCGTCATAGAGAGCTGTTTCCCAAGGCTCCAAAGTGGCAAGGAAATCCTCAAAAGTTGTTGGTGTGGGTGGTAGTGGACGAGCAGGAATGCCTGCTGTGAAACCACTACCAACGACCACTGTCTCACGCTTGTTGAAGAGGGTCAGGTCCAGGACTCGCCGCTTTCCAGAGTCTGGTTGAACAGAGGTGCAAGATCGGGGGAAGTAGGGATCCAGTGGCACCGAGTTGTGTAGGATGCTGGCGTCCAGGTAGGTCTCATCTCCGAACTCCCAGCGATGTACTGTCCGTTCCTTGTCCGGGACTGAATGTTGGAACATCCAGAATTCTGACTCTTCATTGTCAACTTGTTGATAGACGACGTTGGCATCGACCTCGTAGAAGAACCTGTGGTGCATCCGGAGCTTGTCAGCAGAGACGAGCCACCTCCCCAGCATCCAACGTCAGAATATCCTTGCCCCATATAGCTTGTGCCGTATCGATGTCTTCGACGGTCACATGGCAATTTGCGATTTGATTGCTCATAATCGCCCATCGAAAATCTTTAATCGATGGATAGACAAGTTGCTTATACAGCAGCTTCGCCCTTGATGCGGCTTTAACTTGTCGTTTGCTGAAGCCTTCCTTATTTTCGGCGACAGTATTCACAAGTGCCTTCCCTTTTTTCCTAGGGTCATGAACGTGTAATCCTTCACTGTTCATTTCGTATATTACGTCCGGTAGGCCTGGTCTAATGACTGTGTACGTTCCTTTCGGACAGTCGTAGACGATGTTGCAATTCTTGCGGACATTCTTAACAGATAAGATGTTCGTGATTCCTCTTTCATCGAACCATACTCTCTGTTTGTGGCCAGCTAGCTTGGCTGTGTGCTGGACCTTCAGCTTGCCTCCGGTACTCTTCACTGTAATGGGACGATCGGCTTTCCTGATGTCGGTAACCATGTCTTTATTACAGAATAAATCCAACGTGGACTGGTTGTCCAGTAGCTGGACCTCTCTCATATCTATGTCGTCCAATCCTTTTGTGTGGGCGACTATGCCTTGCTTAGTCGTGCGTTTCTTCGTTCCGTCCGCGAACAGCGGTACGAACGTAAAGAAACCTTTCTCTACTTTCTCTTCATCTGACTCCGTGATGTCAGAGTCGGCATCATCCTGTTCTTCGTTCAGGGTTGTCAGTGCGGTCGTCATTTTATCCTGCAGTTTGCTGATAGTAGCTAAGGTCTTCCTTTGACTGCTACTAGAGCTTTTCTTGCTCGATGTGCTTGACTTGCTAGGCTTGCTCGACTTCGACTTGTCGTTGTCATCTTTGTCTTTATCTTTATCTTTATTTTTGTTAGGACAGTGCGTGGCTGGATGTCCTTTCTCGTGGCAGTTAAAGCATTCTTTGTCTTTCCAGAATTCTTTGTCATAGCTTGCGTTCCCGCGGCCTTTTCCTCTGCCACCACCCCGTCCTCTCCCGCCTTGTGCTGTCTGAGCAAAGGAGCTTCCGTGGGAAGTGGACTGTCGTGGAGTGTTACTCTTGGTGTGTTTGTCCAAGAGATGTAATACGTCATGTAACGTATGCGGATAGTTATCAGTGCCTTTGGCAAAGTCGTCCCTCAGGTTCTGTTTAAGCTTGGTATTTTCGGCTGAACTATTTGTTAAGAAGATGTAGCTACAGTACCATTCCTCTGCGTATGCCGAGACTGTCCTCTGGTCTTCGACTCCCAGGTCAGCGTATTCGGTGCCTGGATGGAGTAGTTTGGCCGTATGCAGCAGTGCTGCGTCGTGTAGCTTGGAAATACCCACGGATTTTGCAATGTCCTTCTTCGTGGTAAATTGCTCGTGGTATTCGGAAGCGGTAAGGCTCCCTTGGTGGGAATTCAACAGTTGTTTTTCCAGTTGGAATAATGTGTGGTACACAAAATTATCATCGGTCTGGGCCATGATCGTCTTATGGATCATTTTTCGTAGCTCCAGTGGGTCGCATCTTTAAAACAGGACGTCATCGTAGTCCGTGTTCTGCTTCATCTTGTCCTTTAATAGTCGGGTGCACTGCCCTAGGATCAAGTTGAATGCTTTGCCTCTATTTTCTTGTAGTTTTGCCAACCTCGTAAGGTGGGTCTTCATGAGCCCTCCATACTCTGTTTTCTCGAGTCCCCGGAGTTCCTCTTCCGGTGGGTCTGCTATGGCTGCAGTAAGGTCGGCTATTTCATTAACGAGTTTTGCTCTTTCTATCGTTAGTGTGCGTAAGCTACCGAGAGTCGGGTCATTAGTGACTGCGGCTATCTCTGCTTCCAGTAGCTGTAGGCTTGCTTGGGTTGCCATTAGGAGACGATTGTTGTTCGCTGCACGTCGGACCGTCGCCGTTTCAAGCCTGTTCCGGGTCTCCTCTGAGTACACCGGTGCTACCAACACTGTATGTTGCAGGTTGCGTAGCTCATTGCTCATGTCGTCACCCATCTGTTGTCCAACGTAGATGACGATCTTCTCCCATGTGCGTATCATCTGGTCTGCCGTTCCAGATCCAGTTGTACCGAAGTTAAACACATGTTGGTCGAGGGCTTTACATGAACCTTTCTGTTGGTTCGACGACGATGGGCTGGATCTTCCATGCCCTCGTCCTTTGCCGCCTCCTCGGCCACTCTTTCCTTTACCTCTACCGCTCATTTTCGATGCTACGGTAGGTGGACTATTTCAATTCTTTCTTTTTTGATTGACTAGCTCTTTAATTTAAGTTCTCGTCCGACTACTTATTCGTCTTATGGCTATGGGGCGATAACTGCACTTTATACTCCTGGCTAGGGAGTGTTAAATCTATGAACTAAAGATCTTGCAAGGAGGGCACGATTGCTTCACACACTGTGCGGTCGCTGCCACTCCAAACCCGTTTCTTTGTTGCGTTGATTCCTTTATCGAGTACCAGTCCGTGGTCCCTGCGCTGGCACTGTGGCTTTCGCGCTTGATTGTTGGCTCTGACAGTTCCGACTGGATGCTGTCGGCTCTCCTATCAACAATCCTTGTGGATTCTGCCGATGAAACTCTTGCTGCTGCGTCGTCGTCGACGGCTGTAGTCTCCTCTTGCGTCGTCGCGATCCGTCCTCGGATCCGTTGTCGCGGTGCTGTCGATCCTCCGACAGGCTTCTTCACTTGTTGCGGCGTCGCTCTCGTAGCGTCGTCGCGTTGCCTTCAGTCGTGAAGGGCTTCTCTTGTTGCTGTCAACGACAGGCTCCTGCTGCTGTCGATCCTTTGACAGTCTTGGTCTTGTATCGATCTTGTTCTTCGGCACGACGGTCTCGTCGTCTTCGACTGCTCGTCGCGTCGTCGCGATCCTCTTGCGTCTTCCTGCTACCGATTGGCTGCTTCGTTGCTTCGATAGGCTCCTCTTCGTTGATTGTAGACCGCTTTTTCAGTAGTATGTTAGTTGCTCTAAGCTCTCTTAGTTGTTACTGTTGTTCTATTGAGATACTACTGAAAAAGTGGGTTCCTTGGCTTTTTCTACTGGCATCAAATTCTAGTACAGAGGTACAGGTTGAATCCCTAATCGTGAATCCCCAACAGTGAAGATGATGGGAATCCTGCGCACACACCTCTTTCCTGTTAGAGCTGTTTGCCTATGCCGATAGTGTGGCTATAGAGCAATTCTGTGCACCTCTTCTCTGTTGCAGGTGTTAACTCACTTGATGTCAATACACTTTGACTTGATTTACCTTGATATCAATCTCGAGATCGGTAGTAGTAACTCGAGATGGCAGGAAACCCAATGATAGCACTCAGCCTGGTTATCTGGTCGCTCAACGGTACCACGAATGGGAATGCAGACGACCATCAGTACAACAGTGACTCCGTGCTCATCACAATCGACAACTGCTCCTCAAGGTGCATTACGAATTGCATGCGTGACTTCATTGGTAAGCCAACTCCAGTCAAGGTGGCAGTCCAAGGTATTGGAGGATCCGTCACAGCAACGTTCAAGGGAACAGTCAGATGGTCCATCGAGGACGAGCAAGGCAAGGTTCATCACTTCCTCATCCCCAAGAACACTTACTACAATGCAGCCACACTGTTTTGGTTACTGTCCCCTCAGCACTGGGCACAAGTATCAGACGACAACTATCCCAGGCCGAGAGGAACTTGGTGTGCGACATATGAAGACGATGTTGAGCTGTTTTGGAAACAAGGGTCGTTCAAGAGAGTGATCAAGCTGTCACCCTCGAGCAACATAACGCTACTGCGCAGTGCACCAGCGTTCTCGAAGCTCCACACGTTCTGCGCACAAGCAGGTGATGAAGAAGTAGGGCGAGGTCCACTGGACGAATTTGAACTGCTGGCGATGCCAGCAGCCGCGGTGTCAGACATCGAGACAGATGATGACTCATCGGTAGCATCCGTGGACAGCTCTGAGTCGCCTGTAGCGAGACTGCATCCCGACCTGCCTGAGGACGCGGCTGCAGGACAGAGCAAGAACGATCAGTTCCAGAGCAACGTGACCGACGCATTCAAAATGAAGAGAGACTTACACAAGATTGAGCAGGAGCCAGTGACGGATGACCGGTACCTCAAGTACAAGACCGGAGAAGCCGATCTACTGGTGTGGCACTATCGACTGGGACACCTTTCCTTCGAAAGGATTCGCAAGCTCGCTGAGAGGGGAGACTTGCCATCAGGATTGGCAAACGCAAGGATACCGAAGTGTGCCAGTTGCATGTTCGGCAAAGCAACCGGGAGACCATGGAGGAATCGGACACAAAGCAACCAAGCCAAGTCGTTGTCAGCCAACTCTCCTGGGGCGATAGTAGGGGTCGATCAGATGATCTCGTCATCACCAGGCCTGATCGGACAGATGAAAGGCTTCCTGACCAGGAAGAGGTACACAGTGAGCACCGTATTTGTGGACCATTACAGCGGATTGTCATTTGTTCACTTCCAGACATCCACTTCCGCAGAACAGACAATAGCTGCAAAGCGGGAATTCGAGCGATATGCCAAGTCGTTTGGAGTGAGAGTGAGGCATTATCATGCCGACAATGGGATATTCGACAGCAAGGCGTTCACGGAGGAAGTCCACAGATCAGGACAAACAATCACCTATGCCGGAGTGAATGCCCACCACATGAATGGCAAGGCCGAGAAGAAGATCAGAGATCTGCAGGAAGCGGCAAGAACCATGATCTTGCATGCCAAGCAGCGATGGCCAACCACAATCAGCGCGAATCTGTGGCCGTTCGCAGTGAGGTACGCAAATGACTTCGCCAATGCCACCCCAATCATCAAGAGGAAATTTCACGCATCTCCAGTGGAGTCGTTCTCTGGAGTGGACGTGGCACCAAAGGTCAAGAACGTGCACACGTTCGGGTCTCCCGTGTATGTGTTTGACAGTAGAATCCAGGAAGGCAAATCCATTCCAAAGTGGGAGGAGCACAAAGCAAGAATTGGAGTGTACCTTGGACTGTCGCCAAGGCACTCAAGGAAAGTAGCGTTGGTCCTGAGCCTGAAGTCAGGACTAGTATAGCCCCAATTTCACTTCCAGTTCGACGATCTCTGTGACACTCTGAGACCATCGTCAGGCAATGCGATACCACAATCCAAATGGCAAGAAAAGACCAGATTTACCGAAGACAACGGCCGACAGGAGCGCCATCGTGGAGTTTCGAAAAATGCCACCGTTCCGTTGATGGTCGCACAAGCCAGTCACGAAGAACTTGAGACTCCACAGACGAGTGCAGTTAGCTCCGCAGGCTCTTGACATCCTACTCGAAGATTTCGGAATTCGCGAATGCGACGGGATACAGCTTACAATTCAGCTTTACAGCTTTATAAATTGCGGGCCTATTCTAGAAAATAATCAATTTGAAGGAGTTGATGATGAAGAGGATCTGAAGATAAGGAAGCGTGTGTCAAAGTTCCATTAATAGCTGATGGATAGGAGGCAGTGAAAATCACAAAGGTCACATTGCGGCAATGGCAACAAGACATGGCAACAGGAGGAGGAGACGGTGTGGATAATGAGCAGTTGGATTGACGTTGAGTTGAGGCCCACCCGAATTGTTTGGCAAATTCAAATTTAATTTAACAGCGACAGCGCGTTTGTTATCTTTCAAACGAACCACTGCAACCAGTTCAAACGACCGACTGCAACAGCAAGCCAGCAACCGGAGGAACGGCAAATAATAGGGGGTAAAGTGGCTCCGGAAGCATGACTCAATGCATGACACACAAGCCGAGTCGTCAGATAATAGGATCCTCATCGCGATTTCGAATCGACAAAAGGATAAAGAAAAGGGGAACAAGTGGATTGCTTAGAGCGAATCAACAAAAAGGGATTGCTTGCGAGCGAATCCAAGGTATCGACAAAGGGATCATATGGATCTCAATCGACAGATTAAGTTGCAATAGGGGAAGGACTACCAGATGAAGATAATGAGAGGAAAATCAGGACTCTGCACCAAGGGTAGCTCATTCCATTGACAACCATAGGGATAGACATATAAGAATAGAATGAGTAACATCATAACCTCGCATGCTACCATGCGACAATACATTGTGGATTGATTAATCTAACGATCTAAGAGAAGTAAAGTTGTATTTCCAAATAAGTGAGCAGGTAC
>CAICTM010002617.1:0-13067 GCA_903772945.1 Seminavis robusta | reverse complement strand
AGGATGATAGGCATTGAGATTCGCAACCGCATCCAGACGGAGTATGCCCGCTTCGAACCACTTTGGATGAGGATCCTGGGCCGACTACAAACACCAGTGGCGAAGATCCCTCTTACAATATACAAGGTAGCCAATGCATTGCACATTACTGAGTTTTGCTCCCACCGCCCAGGTCCAAGCTGGTGCCGAGCCCTTGGTCGGAGGTGCTCCTGTGGTGTCAACATGGAACAGCTCAACCAATTGCTTGCTCTCCAACATAGGACTCAGCAGGCGATCGAGGAGGCCCAGCAGATGCTTGCACAGGACATCAGCTCCTTGAGGGGCTATGTCTCTACGAACATTGCCATCGTGAACAAGAATATTGGGAGGATCAACCACTTCCAGTTGATCGCGAGGGGCGGTGGTGCTCCAAGGCTTCCGCTTCCTGGTGCGCCGGTGGAGCTGGCGTTGGTGGTGGTGCTGCGGGAGCTGGCGTTGGTGGTGGTACTGCGGGAGCTGGCGGCGGATGAGCTGGCGGTGGTGCTGCTGCACGGGCGGAGGACTTCCCCCACCACCACCGGAGTCCTGGGCGTTTGGCCCGTACTCCTGCCGCAAGGGCCCCGACACCCGCTACCCTCCCAGCGCAGCTTGCGAAGAAGCCTTTCAACCTCTACGAGCTGTGGGACGAGTGGATCAAGGGCCTGAACGGGAACAAGGCCGCATGCGAGTTTACTGCTCGTGAGCGCGCCGCGTCAAGGACAAGTTCTGCCGCCGCAAGCATGTGTGGGACTGTGTGATTCGGTTGATGGCCAAGGGCTTCGATTGGAGGGCTGCGGTCGACCGTATCTATGCCACCTACGGGTGGCTTACGGTCACCCAGATCATCAACAAGTTCAAGCACGACAAGAAGAATCAGCCCACCGGCTTCCACCCACGCTTGCGTTGAGCGAACTGCCTTGGTGGTGGTACCCAGCCTACAGCGCGATCCTGCTGTAGGCTAGCAAAAAACAAATTTTATATGTTTCATTTTAGTTTTAAGAATTTTTGTGGTTACTGGTTTTCTTGTTGTCTTTTGTTATCTTGTTTGTGATCTGAGCGACTTTGTCTTTGCCGTTCGTGGACTTAGCATTTTCGAGGACTTTGCGATTTTCATGTGCTTTTCCACTCTGCCGATCACTTTGCGATCTTTTGCTTGGATTGACTTTCTTCCTCTTGTGTGCGTCAGTGTGTTTGCGAAAGCCTTCGTTCATACCAGTGTCGATGTTCCAGCGAGCCAGTCGGTCGTCGTTCGATGTTCCAGTCAGCGAGAAAGGTAGAAACACCCAAAACAAAGGGAAAGACAGGGTAACACGTAGAGCCTGGTACTCCATGTACACGGTTGTATTCCTGGTTTGTTAGAGGGGTGATACCTTTACTGTACCATACGATGTACTGGTATGTGAGTTGCTAGCTAGTGGGCGAAAAGGTGCATCACGTGAAATAAATGATTTTACCATTACTCATAACCATGCATGACCAGCTAGCTATTGACATCTCGTTGATGTTCCGACACAACTATGGGCCATGGATGTGTTCCAGGCTAGCTAGCTAGTGGCCTCCATGGCTTGAGTTGTCACAGGCAAGTTGCTCCGTGGCGCGGTGATGGCGATGGAGCAACCCATCAAACGATTGACGAAAACAGAACCTGTGGCGTCCAAGGTCCAAGAGGATGTTCCAGTGGTTAGCTATCCCTCCCAGCTGCTTTGGTGTCCTTGTGCCACCTGGACTCAGCACTCCAGCTGGCCAAAACTACTACCGGTAGCTAGCTACCGGTAGTCTAGATCTATTTGCTTTTTCAATCCAAAACGATTGAATGGTGGTCGCGGGTTTTGCTTTTTCAACTCCAACCCTGCCGCACTTCCGGAAGCCTGGATTGAGTACTAGATCTACCCATGTCCAGCCGCACACTGCTTCCAAACTCGGCTTCTCATCCTTTATGTCTTCCGAGAGATTCGCGCTTTCCTCTTGCTTCTGACGTCGAATCTTCGCAAAAGATCCGATGGATCCAAAAGCTCCTTGATGGATCCTCTGAATGAAGAACGGAGTTGCATCTCGGCAGTGGTTGGTCGCCAAAGAAGCCTTCTCAGTGCACATTCATCCTCCTGCTGGAAGATACCAAAATAAACAAATTAGCATTGCCATCTATCCGTTGTTTAGTATCACTCATCTTTGGTTAGGTTGAAAGCATATTTATTATCAAGTTAAAAATAGAAGAGAAAAAGAATCAAGAGCATGTCAGGCAACGGCAACAGCTACCAAAAGAATGGTGGCGTTGGTGTGTACCATGAAATCCCTAATGGGGCTGAGGGTGGAATGAGCAGCAAGAAGAAAACCATGATCGGAGCTGGTGTGGTGGCGGTGCTTGCCATTGTTGGATACTTTGGTTTTGGTGGAAGCAGTGAGCCAACTGGTGCCTCTGTGGCCAAGGTCATGGAAAAGGCTGATCTCAACGTCAAGGCCAATGGAGAATTGAAGCTCTTTGATAAGCAGAGTAAGTCACTACAAAATGACTCGTTGGGGGTATCTTTATGGGTACCATTATCTCTGGTTTGACTCGACTCGAGGATACCTTTTTCAATGCTGGATTGAGGAAGGAAACGATGAAACAATGGGGTTCCACAGTCTTTTATTTTCGTGTTTAGTATTCTCATCTTATTGTTCATTATTCTCTTTCCTTCACAGAGCGCTTTGTTCAGGAAGATTACGATGCCGTTTCCACTTTTGCATCTTTCCTTCCCGGTGTTGCTGGATATTTTGGAAAGCCAGTTTGGGCATTTTATGTCAACCGTGGTCAAGGAATTTCCACCTTTGGTACCGAATCCAAGGATTATCCACTTTTGGAGTTCAATGCTGCCAACAAGGCTTACCAATTGACTCCTTATATTGGTTTCCGTTCCTTTGTCCGTGGAAGTCGCGGTTCTACCTCGTTTCAATCCGAACCTTTCACCCCTTCTAGGAGCCGCAATATTTTGGACGAAAACGACGATCCCAGCAAGCCCAAGCGTATTTTGTATGTCGGTACCAATGAATTGGAAATTCAGGAATTGGATGGAGTCCATGGTTTGACTACCAATGCGGAATATTTCATCATGCCAGAAGAAAATTACGCAGCCTTGGTTCGTCGTGCTACCTTTACCAACAGTGGAGACTCAGAGGTCACTCTTGATATCCTTGATGGACTTGCCAAGATGGAACCAGCTGGAGGAATGCTGGACGGCATGTTGAAAAACATGGGAAGGTATGTTTTTCCAACATTATGAAAATGCATTTTGCTGATTCCTTGCAGCAATTTCACCCTTTCGTCTTTTTCAATTTCCCTCGGTTGTTTCGCCATTTGTTAGGACTGTTGAAGGTTGGTTTGGAGTTTACCATGCTGACGACACCCTTACAATGCCCTTCTACAAGCTGTCTACAGAACCATCCGATGAAGCCAAGGTCAAGATCGAACAGGAAGGACATTACTTGATGGCTTTCGTGGAAACAGAGGACAAGGAAGCTACACTTCTTCCCATCGTCTTTGATACCAACAAGGTCTTTGGAAAGAGTACCTCCCTTGAGTCACCCCGTGGATTGCAAGCCTCCAGTGTTCAAGAAATCTTGGATAATCCTCAGTACGGAGACGCCAAGACTTCTTGTGCCTTTGCCGCTGTCAGTCAAGTCACCTTGCAGCCCGGTGAAAACATCACTATTGCCTCTGTCTATGGAAAAGCCCATCACATTGACCGTGTCCCTGAGATTGCTGAAATTATCAAGGCTCCTGGATACATTCAAGAGAAGGCTCAGCGTGCTAAAACTTTGATCAACAATTTGACTGCCAGTGTCGAGACCAACACTGCCAACCCACTTTTCGACGGTGCCGTCAAGCAGATGTTCTTGGATAACAGTCTTCGTGGAGGTATGCCCACCATTATTGGAGACGTTGAAGGTACCAAGACCTACGATGAAGATCCTGGTGTTAAGGTTTTCCATGCTTTCTCTCGTATTCACGGTGATTTGGAACGTGACTACAATGCTTTCAAGATCGAGCCTGCTTTCTTCTCTCAGGTAGGGAACCGGGTTCGATGATTTCTCATCGTGATGGTAGCTTTTGTTGTCTCACTGTTTCCTCTTCCTGCTTGCCTTTAGGGACCTGGAAACTACCGTGATGTCGCTCAAAATCGTCGTGATGATGTTGCTTTCACCCCTCGTATGGGAAGTTTTGATGTCCAGCAGTTCTTGTCCTTCATTCAAGCTGATGGATACGAGCCCTTGACGGTCGAAGCCGTTGTGTACCAGTTCACTGATTCCGCGAAGGCTGCCGAAGCGGCAAAGGCAGTGACTGGTGATCCAAAGAGCGAAGACAGTAAGATAAAACTCGGGTTTGATTTGACATGTTGGGTTTTCGGCCATGATGTTGTTTCTGACGAACTCTTTCTCTTGCAGCCCTTACCAAGGTTCTCAAGGGCGGTCCTTTCCGACCAGGTCAACTCTTTGACCTCATGGATTTGTTGAACATCACTATCACTGCAAGCAACGAAGACTTTGTGAACACGTTGGTAGCTGGAGCAGAAGACTTCGCCATGGCTGTCTATGGCCAAGGATACTGGGCTGATCACTGGGACTACTACGTCGACTTGATCGAAGCCTACTTGAGCATCTACCCTGATGAAGAGGAATCCCTCATGTACGACACATCTCTCCGCTATTTCTTCTCGACCGCGACAGTCAAACCCCGAAGTCAAAAGTACATTTTGACCCTAACTTTTGACGGCAAGAGCAAACACGTGCAACAGCTCGAGTCTACTTATTATGATCAGGACAAGGCGAAGGAACAAGAAGCCTTCCGTGATCAGAATACCGGACTCATCAGTATTGATGCCAACTGGCAGAGAACTCCTGGAACTTCTGGCACGGCCTTCAAGAGTAGTGCACTCGCCAAGCTCTTCCTTCTTGGATCAATCAAATTCGCCATGAGAGATGCATGGGGTATGGGAATTGAGTACGAAGGAGGCCGCCCAGGATGGTTGGACAGTATGAATGGACTCCCCGGTAAGCATTGTAAAGTTTGGTGGCCATCATTCTTTGTGCGAATGCTCTCACTCAGGTTTGTTCACAATTGATTAGGTATGGTCGGAAGTGGAATGCCTGAAACCTATGAACTTTACTTGCTCCTCAAGTATGTCAAGAGTGTCTTCGACAAGTTTGATCGCCCAATCATCATCCCCTCGGAGCTCTGGAAGATGGTCAATACTACGGAAGCGGCTCTCGATGAGCTCGAAGCTTCGGGATACGTTGACGCTGAGGAGCTTACTGAAGATGTCCCCGAGGAGCTCTTCGAGTACTGGGATGTTGTCGCATCTGCTCGTGAGAACTACCGCAACGATGTCGAATACTACTTCTCCGGCAACACAACCACTGTGGACGCCAAAGACGGCTCAAAGATGATTTCGAGATGGTTGGACCAGATTGAGCTTGGAATGAAACGTGCCGCCTACTTTACCACTCTTGGGTACGGAGACGATGGTTCCTCAGGGGTCCCTGCATGTTTCTTCTCGTACGAAGTTACTGACTGGGCGCTCAACAAAAACAAGAATTCTGTGGGACTCCCCTGTGTCAATGCCAAGGCTATGAAGGTTGGAAGACTTCCCATGTTCTTGGAAGGCCCAGTTCGATACATGAAGACTATCCAAGATGATCAGGACAAGATGAAGGATTTGTACCAACGCGTGCTGAAGTCAGGCCTTCGTGATACCGAGTTGAAGATGTACTTCTTGTCGGCCACTTTGAAGGGTCAAACTTACGATATCGGTCGTCAAATTGCCTTTGCACCTGGTTGGTTGGAGAACCAGTCCATCTGGATGCATATGTCTTACAAGTACTACTTGCAGTTGATTCGTGGAAAGCTTTACGAAGAATTCTTCTCTGAGATGAAGGGTGGCGGTATCTTGCCTTTCATGGACGCCAAAACGTATGGCCGATCTCTCATGGAGTGCTCTTCGTTTATTGCTTCTTCTGCTTTCCCGGACCCGTCCATTCACGGAGAAGGTTTCCTTGCTCGTCTCAGTGGTTCCACCGCTGAGTTCATGAGCATGTGGAAGTTGATGTTCATTGGGCCCACTCCTTTCTATTTGAACAAGGAAGGCGATGTCGAGTTCCAGCTCGTGCCTGCAATTCCTTCTTGGTTGTTTGAGGATCCGGAAAGCGACTCGGAACCTATCAGAGACGAGGATGGATCGCTTACTGTGAACTTCAAGCTTTTCGCCCACATTGTTGTCACCTACCACAACCCCTCTGGCGGAGACATCTACGGAGAGCCACCCAAGAAATACAAGGTCACCATGGCGGATGATAGCGAAATCGACATTGACGGATCTGTCATCCCCACCGATACTGCTCTTGAGATTCGTCGTGTCAAGCCAGTCAAGTCGATTGATGCCTACTACTAAAAGATGAACTGACGAGGCGGGTTGCATGTGCATGGCATGAAGTTGAAAGGAGAGTTGTGCGTGCTGTAGATGTGTACGACTTCTTCTAAATTCATATTCGTAGATTGTGTAACTGAATAATAAAAGGAATGTTGCCCAATAGTTTTGCTTTGTGTTGCTGTGAAGTGAAATGACTAACTAAATAGAGTGCGGGAGGCTAAGCTAGGCAGAGAAGGGCCCTGTTGGTTGGGAACAACAGGGAGAGTAAGTGACTTTCGATAGCTGATGCAGATGGTGGAAATAATAAGGAATTCACATTACTAGCTAGTCTACTCTTCCATTTCATCCGTGGTCTTCGATGACGCCTTGTTTGTAGACGGCTCCTTACTTTCTAGATCCTCCAATTTGGATTTGATTTCCTCTATTTGACACGAAATGGCTTGAATCTGCATTTCCATTTCATCATTGTCATCCTCATCCTCTTCTACCTGCATGTCACCATCTTCTGCTTGTTGTTGTTCCATTTCCTTTTGAATCGCTTCCAGCATCTCCATGGCCTTTTTCCAGTAATACTGTGCCAGCTCCGCGTTGTTTTCGCCATTGTAAGCACAACCCAGTAGATAGTAAATGTCTGGCACCTCGTCATTTTCCGCCAGTAGACTCCCCAGCACTTGAATGGCCGCCGTGTGACATTTCGTGGCATCCTCCTCACCCGCACTATTAGTAGCACATTCGAGGAGCAGTTTCGCGGTTTGACATCGAAAATCAAAACTGGGAAGACTTTCGGCGGCATCGACTTCCAACAATTCCACCGCGCGCTTACCGTCCATTCCTCCCAATTGCGACAATGCTTCACAACCCACTTGCATTTTTCGAAACGCTCTCAATATAAATGCGAGTGCCGACTGTGTTTGTTGTTGCGATAGTTTGAGACTGGCGGCTGTTTGAAGGGCATCGACCATGCAGGGTTCCTTGTCATCATTGTCGTCGTCCTCTTTTATTTCCAGTGCCAAGTTGACGTACTTTTCACATTCGGTTTCGGCATTGTCATCGTAGCACAAATCGGTGAGATAGAGTTCTGCGACAGTGGCCCGTGCACTGGCAAGTTTTCGTCTATGGAGATGACGATTGTCGAGATTGAATGGATATTTTGTCAAGTGGATTGTTGAGGATCGGTCAGATATTTTTGGAAGAAAGAAAACAAGCAAAAGATCAGATCTGCCATGCCTTGGCTGAATAGGTACCCCCAAAGCACTCTTCTTTCATTGTGTTTTTCTCACCTAACTTCCTTGAGTGCCACTTGTGGTCCATTTTCCTCCTTTTCGTTCTCCACCTCCATGGAAGCTTCTGCTTCCTCGGCGGGACTAACAGTTGTATCTTGTTGTTGCCTGACTTGGAGAGCTGTCTCTAGACACTGCAATCCCTTTTGGTAAGCTTGCAATGCTTCTTGTTCGCAACTCAATTGTCCAATGTATAGATGGAGACCTGCCAGTGTTTCTTGGTACTGTGCTGCCTCTTTTGGATTGTCCGTAGTGTTGTTTGTTGTCATGATGGCAATGGCCCGTTCAAAATCTTGTTTGGCCGCTCCTGAATTTCCTTCGGATGCTTTGAGTTCTCCCAATTTTTCCAATACATGAACGAATAGCTTTGGTGATGTCGCATCTGCATCAGTCTTGGAGGAGGATTTATCATCATCCATCAATGTCAATGCCGAAGTATAAAAGGCCATGGCCTTGTCTCCCTCCATGGCCAAGGAAGCAGCATCTCCAGCTTGGATCAGTTCATCAATGGACGGAACTTTTTGGGTAGCATTCTTTTTCTGCTGTTGTTGTTTCTTTTTCTTATTGTTGGGTAGTTGCTTGGCCTTTTTGTGTTTGCTCATCTTGGTTGATTGCTTCTAATAATAGTCTAGCTAGTGTTGGTAGGTATGCGCAGTTAGTTTGTTTTCTTTTCTTTAGACTGCAAAGTCCAAGGTGGTGTCATGGCGGTGGCAGAAAAATGAGGTTTGAGAAATAATGAGTGGTGGCGAGAAAGCTAAGAAAGCCCTCACTCTAATGATCTTTCGAAGGATCCAACTCAATCACCAACTAACTCCTCACTCCTCTAGCTCTCAAGTCGCATCGCATCCTCATTCTACACTGCACCGATATCATCCAAGTTTGGGAGCCTCTTCTATCGATCCCAAGACAACATCAATACTGTCGTAACAATCCCAACAACAATCCACACTACTACCGTATCGCAAGATGGAAGATGTAATGGGCTTTACTCCATTGGGCTCGGGTCAAGAAGTGGGCCGTAGTTGTCATGTCTTGGAATTTCGCGGCATGACGTTACTGTTGGATTGCGGCATTCATCCTGGATACGATGGAATGAACGGATTGCCCTTTTTGGATCGCGTGGAACCCGAGCAAATCGATGTCTGTCTCATTACCCACTTTCACCTGGACCACGCCGCCAGTTTGCCCTATCTCACGGAACGAACGCCCTTTCGAGGACGCATCTTCATGACACACCCCACCAAGGCGGTCTTGCGACTCCTCTTGGGGGATTACCTGCGATTGCTCAGTATGCGCAATGCCAAAGCCGAAGATGTCCTCTACACCGAAGCCGAATTAATGTCTTGTCTTGAAAAGGTCGAACTCATTGACTATCATACTACGGTCGATCTGGGAGGACTCTCCTTTCACGCCCTCAATGCCGGACACGTTCTCGGCGCTTGCATGTACTTTTTGGATTTCCTAGGAGGACGATCCGTCCTCTACACGGGCGACTACTCAATGGAAGAAGATCGGCATTTGATGGCGGCCGAAGTGCCGGAAAAGAAACCCGACGTCCTAATCACGGAAGCCACTTATGGGGTGCAAGTCCATGCGTCGAGACGGGAACGAGAAGCGCGTTTTTGTGGTACCGTCGATCGCGTCGTCTCACGGAATGGACGCTGTCTCATACCCGTATTTGCCCTCGGGCGAGCGCAAGAATTGCTCCTCATTTTAGATGAATACTGGCAAGGCAATCCGCAGTTGCAAAACATTCCCATTTGGTACGCATCCAAATTGGCATCGCGGGCGCTGAGGGTGTATCAAACCTATGCCAATATGATGAATGCCAGAATACGAACGCAAATGGATGTCAGCAATCCATTTGCATTCAATTACATTCAAAATCTCAAATCCATTGATGTCAATTCCTTTGACGATTCCGGACCTTCCGTCGTCTTTGCATCGCCGGGAATGTTACAATCCGGTGTCTCGCGACAGCTGTTTGATCGATGGGCATCCGATCCCAAAAATGGAGTCCTCATTGCCGGATATGCCGTCGAACACACACTCGCCAAGGAAATCATGAATCAACCAAAAGAAGTCGTCACTATGGAAGGAAGACGACAACCCCTCAATTGTCTCGTCGATTATGTCAGCTTTTCGGCCCATGTCGATTTTGTACAGAATCGATCCTTTATTCAACAAGTCGATCCCAAACATATTATTCTCGTTCATGGACAAAAAGATGAAATGGGACGATTGAAAAGTGCACTCTTGTTGCAGTACAAGCAGTTGCCAGAGGTAAGAATTGAAATTGTATCGAATCGTTGTTTGTGCTGTATATTCATTCTAGCAGTTCTTGGTTGGGAAGCGATTGCACCAATCGATCTTACAGTTGTTGCAACGGCATTGCCCTAACTATTTGTTCCATCTTCTGCTCATTGCTCGTCTCGTGTGCGTCCGCTAATGCTCACGCTTGATTTCTTGCTTGATTGCTCGTATGACAGAACAAACGACCCACGGTGATTATGCCACCCAACTTGGCACGAGTCTCACTCCGATTTGCTAGGAGACGATCCGCCAAAGTCATGGGGACATTGGCCGATCGAGAAACGGAACCCAAAGAGGGAGAACAAGTGCGAGGGGTTGTTGTCACGCACAACTTTCAATCCAAAATTGTAGCGCCAGAGGATCTAGCCGCGTACACGCCACTACGGGTGGGATCCATCTTTAGCAAGTTGCACGTACCCTTTTTAGGGTCCGTGGCAACTTTGAAATTGTTCTTGACGGAAATGTTTACCGATGTGACGACGACCGAAGGGGAAGACAACAACAACCAGACCTTTGAATTGCATCAGGGCAAGGTACGTTCTACTTTACAGCGAGAAACAAAGTTGGACGGAGCAATCGTACTCAGCCTTGTGACACTTGTTTCCTTCTTTATCAATATTGTTATCGTCTTCAGATCAAACTCAAGTGTGGGGAAACCAAAGGGGCGGTGATTGTGGAATGGGAAGCTAGCCCTGCGGGCGACATGATTGCCGATGCCGTGGTGGCGTTGATCATGCATGCTCAGAGTAGCTCCGCGTCGATCCGACTCACCAGTAGACCTTGTCGACATTCGCGACCAAACGATGAAGAGGAAGAACCGGCGCAGAAAAAAGCTAGAGCGGGGGAAAGCGTTGACACAAAGCTTCGATTCCTGCACACGACACTGTTGAAACAGTTTGATTCCGTCGAGGCGACATTCGAAGCCAAGTCTGCCACATTCGACATCAAACTGGATACGTCGCTCGAGTCGGGAGTCATGGATGAGGATGGGAAGCTCACGGTGACGGCAAAGGTTGATTTTGATGACTCCGGGTTGAATGCAACAATCACTGTAGAAAGCAAGGACAAGAAGATTGCTGCCAACGTGAAGGATTGCCTGAAGAATGTATGTACTAGTCTTAATCCAATTAGTGCATAAAAAGAGATCTCTTTACTTGAATTTAGCAAATGGTGGAAGGGGTTTGTGTACTGGTACCGGTAGTGTCCGTACCAGTACCGGTAGCGCTCGGAAGGTTGTTAGTTTAGCTGGCTTCCCACGGGAGAGGTTGACACCACCACGAGCTTTCTTTGACCACAGGAAACGGGGCTCCAACCTTCACTCCATCGCACTTTCTCGATTGGGGCAGTGGGTTAGTAGTGATCAGCGGCATGCAAGAAAGAGGGACTAGCTGGATGCATGGAAGGTGGAGAAACTGGACTAAATTGGATTTGTGTGGGAAGCCCTCAAAGAAAGTTGGAACTCTTTCTACCAAGCATTGCTTGCCTTCAAGGCCCGAGAAGGTCACTGTGATGTGCCCCAGAATCACATTGAAGGAGGCGTGAAGCTGGGTGGATGGGTGAACAAACAGCGGATGGCAAAAAAGAACGATAAGCTGGATGCATTGAGGCTGCAGCAACTACTAGAACAGGTTGGTTTCATTTGGAATGTACTTGATTGGAGGCGGGAACAGAACTTCCATTTGTACGAGGAGTATGTTTCTGAAACGGGAAAGCCATCTGTGCCACAATCCTAGGAAAGAGATGGTGTCAAGCTTGGGCTTTGGTATCACAATCAGCTAGGTCTTTTCAGGCACCAGAAAGAAGTGAATGGAAGAACTTGGTTGTGTCTTTGGTAAGAACTAACTACTAAGTAGCTGGTAGCTGGGTTCGTAGCTTATTTCTTGGTTCGTCATGTTACCGTTGGAATTACAGCTTCGCATGCTTGTTACCCGACAACACCGCTATGTACTGGTACGTCCTCACGTCCTCACCGAACAAGCTGGGGCCAAGATCCATGCATGCATGTGTTGGACGCTTGATGCCATTCCAGTCGAGTCGAGTCTTCTGGCTACGAATTAGTTTCGTGGTGTACCGGTAGAGGATAGAGTCGAGTGACAGTCAGTCGTCTGGCTAGCTAGATCGATCAATCTACATGAGTTTCAGTTTGATGGAGCATTGTACCGTACGTTTGTGTTAGCTTGACTCCAAACAAACTGCTATAGTATAGTAGTTGACGATGAAGAACCCCAAGAAACCCTCCCACAATGGCGATGCCGCTGGGCACGCCGAGTTTCGCCGTTGGGTGTACAGCCTGACTCGATCTCAGCTGTTGAATGCCATGGAGTTTTCGGTATATGTGGATAGTAGTAGTGGCGTGAGCCATGAATACGAGTTGTTTTTGGAGATGATCACCCTCCAGCCACCGCCCTTTTGCCCCATTCATCCTCGAGCTGTCCCGTACCCAGTGGCCAGTGGCAAGGCCAAGACAGATGGTCGGAATACGGCCGTCAAAATGCTCAAGAGTCGCATCCAACAACCCCGAATATTCCAGTTTTTGGCCACGTCAAACAGTGCCAATAACAACATCAACAACAACAACAATAATGGCAGGAGACGCAATGGGCAGCGAAAAAGGACGGCCCCTGTAGAGCAACGATTCGAAGTGATTGCCCGAAAATTCATTACCAGTTGGGGTGACGCCTTGAATATTGGCTGTACGCAAGAACAACGAATGGCGGATGAGCAAATCATGAGAGGGACACTGGTCGTCCACGCGGCAATGGATGGATGCGTTTTAAATGAGTGAACGATTCCCAGACTGCCACTTCGAATCGACTCGCCAAGTACATGGGCAAGGAGAACCACCGGGTGGTTGGATCCAGCCAGGGAGCGCAAAAGGACGGGACAGTGCGAATTGTTGTGGTGGTGGAATGATTATTATCATGCGGTTGGGATAGAAAATGTCCTCTGGAGACGACGTGCAGCAGTCTTAGCAAGTCTCCAGCAGACTGATGATGATGATGATTGTCAAAAAAGGAGAGGAAAGTGCGATCCGTGGCTCCAAATTTGGGAT
>CAICTM010002616.1:0-13079 GCA_903772945.1 Seminavis robusta | reverse complement strand
GATCACACCAAGTTTGAAACCGTCGCCACGCAAAATCCGAAAGAATTGGAGCGTGTGCAGGGATTGATTGATCGACTCATTGAGGCCGCGGAAGTCATTGACGAAGAGTACATGGCCGTGAAACGAAAGAGCAAGGATCAAAAGTACCTCAGCCACGTCGAATTGGATCATTGGACCATGGGAGATTTGGCCGGGAATCTTCAGCGACAAGTGGGAGAGTTGCGACGAGAGCACGAGGAACAATTCCAAGAGCGCTTGGAATCGTTCTATGAGGCTCAGAGAAAGGAAAAACTGCACAGACAAAGAAAGACAAATAGACAGTGCAGACGACTGCAGTGGAGATGCATGCATGTAACAGTGATGCATCGATGCCGTGACATGACCCTTGCCCGCCGCACAGATTTCTCTCTCGTGGATTCGTTTCGTCACGGCCAAGAGACGGTCTGTGGACCAGTGACTTTCCTTGAGTCTTGCGACACTCCTGCCAGGCCATCATCATTGGGAGGAAACAACTTGTCGATAAATTCGTCCAATTCCGAATCTTTGCATTGCTTCTTCTCCAACTGCTCCTTGTGGAGTTCCTGTTCGGCAGCGGCGGCTTCGGCCTTGAGCTGACGGGCTTTGGCCAAGAGAGCTTCAATGTCGGTGGTGGAAGAAGACAGACGAGTAGTCGACGAGGAAGGAGTGAATCTACCCAGGACCGTAAAGGCGGCGGCTTGGTGGACAGCCAGAGCTGCGATGGCGAACAGAGGAATCAATTTCATTGTCAATGAATGGTATTGCTAGACTTCCGTAGCCGAGAAATATCAAATGAAAGAATGATCAACAAAAAATAATGGGATTGAGAGAGTCTATCCGGCTTCCTTGCTTGTTGGAGTATCCAGCCAGAGAAGACCAGAAGTCTTCTACCCTTCTATCTCTTTCTTTCTCGCAATGGTTGGTGTGATATTCCTACGCCGTACAGTCTGCACCTTTGGCAGAAGGCCACATTGGCCATCTGGAAACTGATTGGTCAATCGTTGATGTGCTGATGGCGTATCTTTGGCTTCAGCCGATGACGTCTGCTTCGCGACTTACCGGTACAGTCGTACTCCACAAGGAAGGGATTGGGTGAGTCGGTAGTCCCCACTAGCTACGTCTTAGTATAGTAGGTGAAGTGAAAACCTTGGGACAGGAAGGCTGGAGCTGGTCTCAGGGTACCGGTAGGTCCAAGAGTAGGATTGGTTTAGTTAGGTTTAGAGGTGGGTTCTGACATGGGGAATGTCCAAGTGTGGATCTGGGAGTTGGGTTCATGATTGCTTGGGACCTGGCTTTGGTCCAAGTGATGGGCCTGGAAACCAGGAATTGGGCGAAGCGTTGGGTCTAAAGTACTGGTAGGCGCAGGAGATGCGTCTGGTGTGGGTCCTCCAGATAGTGAGCTCGCTGTTGGTCCTGGAGTAACGGTACGGACAGGTGTTGGCCCAAGTGCAGTACTGTACCGAGGTCCAGGTTGTTGGTCATGTTTGGTCCGTTTGGTTCAGACCGGGCGCTGGTCATGATGTAGGTCCTGGAGTGGGCCTGATATGGGTCCTGGAGTGGGGTATGGTGTGCTATAAGGTATCTAGCTACCTGGTAGCTAGTCAAGGCGCAGATGCAGTCGTTGGATGAGGCATTGGTAGCAGTCAGGTCTGGCTGTGAGTTTACCATATACTGGTACAGTCGTACCGGTACGTGAGGGAAGGAGAAAGCCTTCAGAGCTGTATTCCATCTCCTGGAGACGATTTGCTTTAGGGGTAATGGTACCGATGGGGGCAGAGGGATCACACCAAGTTTGAAACCGTCGCCACGCAAAATCCGAAAGAATTGGAGCGTGTGCAGGGATTGATTGATCGACTCATTGAGGCCGCGGAAGTCATTGACGAAGAGTACATGGCCGTGAAACGAAAGAGCAAGGATCAAAAGTACCTCAGCCACGTCGAATTGGATCATTGGACCATGGGAGATTTGGCCGGGAATCTTCAGCGACAAGTGGGAGAGTTGCGACGAGAGCACGAGGAACAATTCCAAGAGCGCTTGGAATCGTTCTATGAGGCTCAGAGAAAGGAAAAACTGCACAAGACAAAGAAAGACAAATAGACAGTGCAGACGACTGCAGTGGAGATGCATGCATGTAACAACGTAACAACTGACTGATGACTGAGAGGAAGCAACTGGTATGGAGATAGAAAGCATGTTACCAGTAATTCTTCTACATTGTCACAGAGAGTGCGAGAGAGAGCCAAGTATGAAGATTCTTAGAACGTACTTGCTGAAGAATAAATAGAGAAGACGAAGCTTTGCAACCCTTGCCCCACTTTAGTCACAGTTCTCTTGTGTTGATACAATACATCTGCACGTCTCCCGAACAAGGATTGATTTAGCCAGCGTACTAGTACCGTACCGGTACCGGTATGCCTGGTGTACCGTACAGTACTTCCAACGCATTCAGGCATAGAAATTTCGCCTTTTTGTAGAGAACGGAAGACGCAAAAACCCTTTCATCGTCAACCCTTACATCCCCAAAGCACAGCAAGGTTTTGTCGTGGAGTTTCCTACCGTTACGACCAGGTTGATTTGATCCAAGCGGTATCCACTGTGATGCTCAAACGAAACCATAGCATGGTCGTCAAGGAGGGCACTCGCAGTACACCTTCCTCCTGGGGACTGAGGACTCAGTTTGGGGGCAGCCCTCTTTGCTTGTTTGGCCCTGGAATGGCTCGTTTTGTGCATTGGTACAATTGAACTTACCGGGCGGCACAGCGGGCAGAAATGCCCCAGTCGACAAGGCATGGGGCAAGACCTTGCGAAAGTAAGCTTGAAAAGTAATTACTGGTTGAAACATCCGTGTAGGGGACTATGGCATTACTGCTACATGTATCTAGACAAGTGCAAGTGCACTGGCCTAACATCCTTTGTACCCGACTTCTTGACTTTAACCCTTAGGAGGCAGCAACAGCTCTGAAGCAATGGAAGCTCTCCAGTCGAGCATCTTTTTACCAACAATATTGTACATGTCTACAGCATTTGTCGAATAATGTCATTGATTTCTTCTCCTTGATCACCAAAGTTTTTTCCTTGCTTGAACTTGAGAGTGTCGCGTTCAAAATGTGTGGTCTTGTGGGAAAGACGAAACGGCCACAAGAACTTAGTAACGGGAAAGAAGGAGTCTCCTGCCTCGAAAATTTCATGGACCAAGTCTTCGGAACAAATGACGCCATGATCGTCGCCCAGAGCATTTTCAATAATGGTGTTATCGGACAATGCCACACGCTTGCCGTCAATTTTTCCAAATCCACGTCGTTCAATCAAATCTTCCACCACGCCCTTGACGGGAGGTCCATAGATGACCCAGGGTTCCACCAAATGCAACATTTTCTTGTGACTCTCGTCGTATCGCACAAAGACGCCTTCGTTGATATGGCGCAAGCGAAGACGGCTGAGGATCCTCTTGACCATGGAAGAGGCACTATGGTGATCCCGTACCCGAATCACAAAGACCATGGGCGCTCCCACAGAGTTGCTCTGATAACGGATTGTTTTCGTAACAGTCTCTTCTTCTGCTTCGTCATTATCCAATTCCACTTCTTTGGTCGATTCGGTTTTCTTGTTGGATGCCCGTGTCTGCATTCCCTTCTTCAGTACTCGACTGTACCGTTTTTGGCCATTGCGGCGAGATTTTCCTTGCGACACGAGAGTTTCCAAGGCTGTCGGTTTCTTGGCCTTGGGAATGTTCTTCTTGGCCTTGATTCCAGGGGCCGTTTGATCCTTTTCCAATTGAGCTGCAGCCTTCTTGCGACGAAGCTCGTCCAAGTCATGTCGCTTCTTCAGCACAGTCTCGGGGACCAAGGGCAGGTCCTTGTATTTCTTGGGAATGTTGCTAGCCGTCATGGTTGTCGTCTGTTTTCTTGAAAATATAATGTTCTTTGAAAAGAGTGGGGGTGAGTGAAGCCGAAGGGCAACGATGGAGGGCAATTGAGCGGCGAAGGAAAATGAATGGATGGTCGAGGGGAGGGAGACGCACAGACACTTTGTATTTCGGATTTTTCCGAAGATGTCCGAAACGCATCGTGGAAGAAAATATTGGCTCTGCTGGCTACTAATTTTGTTTGCGTACAACCGACAACATTCCACTCTTCAACCTTCCGCCTTTGACAGCGCCAAGACGATGAAGACACCCTTCCTGTTGTTGCTGCTCCTTGCCCATGGCCATGCAAAAGAGCTCATTGCTACTGACGAATGGCAAAAGGTAGGAGACACCGATACATTGCCAGCTGGTCTTGAGATCCGAATGGACCTTACGAATGGCGGAAAATGGGCTCGGCTACTGCAGAAAGAAATCGATCCGCCTAATCATTCGGAACTACAGCCACACGAAAAGCGCTGTGGTCCAAGCTGCAAAGAGCGTCAAGAGGCAAGAGCGGAAAAGCGTAGAGCCGCCGGGTTCATGTTGAGAGAGCCAAGTCATCATCAGCACTCCAGACGACGACAACAAGAAACGGATGTGGACATCGAATTTGGTGGCTCTGCTAGTAGTTCGAGTCTCTTTCATGCAATGATTGTTTTTGTGGCCGGATTGGGCATTGGTCTGGGTGTGGCGACAAGATTTCGAAGAAAGAGTGGGAGCTTGCACGAGTCCTAGCCTTGCTGGTTAAAACCTAACTGCGGGTACCGCACAAATGCTCAAGCCTTCCAGGTTCCTGTTGTGTTCGATCTTGCCAGCTGGAAGACATGAAATGTCTGTGGGGATCATCACCAGTACCGAAGAAGTCAACTGGAATCGAATCATATTAAAATTTCTTCTTTAGGAAAGTCGGCCGCGATTTGTGGAGGAGAGTACGTACCTGCGGCAATTCTTGCATTGTTCCTGCGAACGGATTGAATGTTTCAACCGGCAAGGCAGCAGAAACATTTCGTCACCCAAAGGCCGAGAACAAGTCTGGGAAAGCCCTCTTCAACGTGCCTAAAGCAATGAGCAAATATGCTCCAACAAAATCTTGTATGTGCACATGATGGCAGGAGGAAACTGTAAACAGCATTCGTACTAATCAGCAGGGAGAGTGGCAACTCCCAGCATGCCATGGGATGAGATGGAGCAGAAGAGAGCAGGTTCAACTTTGACTATACTGGTAACGTGGAGTGTAACTTATGCAACTATGGTCCTGGTTTCTGGTTGGAAGGACTATACCTTTTGTGCATTCTGAGCGATACTCGTGATGCGCTACAACGTGGCCTGTGAAGGGGGGATGGAAGGGAGTGCATTTCTGAGCACTTCCTGCGGTATAGGAGACAGGTGAACGGGTAGAAGTTAAAGGAATAGTGGGACCATATCTCCTTGGCAAGAGACAGGTTGATACCTTAGTGCCTGCTGCAATCCGCTACCAGTACTGTGCGAGGCGAAAGGCAAAACATGAGTTCCCTCTGCCTATCCTTCTGGAGCCTTGTCTACTACAATAGTACGTTGTGGTTTCCCGGTTCATGAGTGGATGGACAATCCTTTCGCTGTGTTGGCCTGTTTAGTCCACCATCACTTTCTAGGTGGTACCGGTACAGCGTGTCCTCATCCCTGGTCATGCTTCGCATTGCAAACGGATGTCGTCTGACTACTTGAGGGCACTCGTCAATCTGAACGAATCAAGCCATTATCGGCTCATAAGTGTCGGTTGACAGCTTCCGATTGGTGCTGGTACTTCCAATGAAGGATTTTCCTAACGTCTTTAAGAGTCTACAACAGAGTGTCTACAACACAAATATCGTTTTGTTCACTGCAGTGTATTGTTGTTGATTGCGATGAGAGGAAATGTATATACGAGAGCACCCTCGGTATATTTGTATGTAGCATTGGATCCAGGGACGTCAAGTCGCTGTATCTCTGAAAGGTGCGCCACGCAATGCTCTCATCTACCGTACTGCTTGTCCTTTTTCTTCTTCTTTTTCTTGCTTTCAGCTTCCTGTTTGGCTTTGCTCAGCTCTTTTGCAGCAGCGGCGGCAGCAGCATTCGTAGACCCACGCTTCTTGACTGCTGTCTTAGCTTTGAGGACGGCTTGTACGTCCGTAGGTTCAGCACTTGCATCTGCTTGCTCCTCCCCATCGGGTTTGCTATTATTGTTTTGCGCTCCACCCTTCTTTTTCTTTTTCTTGCGCTTTTTGGCGCCACCTCCGCCACCAGCACCATTGTCGCCAGCAGCAGCATCGTCGTCTTCCTCGTCTCCCTCATCGGCATCATCAGCAGATCCCGATTTCGGTTCAATACCTAGATCATTCAGGATGGCATCTAGATCATCTATTTGATCTTCTACTGACTTTCGTTTCTCCTTTTTCTTCTGTTCTTCCAATTCTTTGGCTTTTGCTCTTGCTTCTTCTAGCCTCCGTTGCCGTTCTTGCTCCGCTTCCTCGTCCACCTCTTCCGGTGGCTCCTCCTCTTGAGGCTCTTCCGCCTCCTCCTTACCACCTTCGTCATCTGCTTTGGCATCGTCGCCATTCTCTTCTAGATCAGCATCAGCTTCAATTTCTTCTGCTTGGAACTCCTTTTCTGGAACTGCTACAGGTTCTTCCTGTTTAATAGGTTCCATCAACTACACAAAAAGAGGGATCCAGAGAAAGGTGGTCTGAGGTCCACGCTCCGAAAAACACGGTCTGCTCCGAAAAAAAGGTATCAAACACTTACCGCCTCGACGTTCTCAGGTGTGGCTTCCTGGTTGGCCTCATCATTATGGCCGCCCGAGTCACCGTCAGAGCTAGTATCACCCCAACGACTCATTGCTGTGTGTAATGGTCAATTGCTATAGTGCTGATGTCACTAATAACAGGTTGCACAATAGAAGAAGAATGGATTGTCGTGTCTATTCGGCCAAGAGAAACCAACCAACCAACTAACTAGCTAGCTAAGGGAGAAACTTCTGATTGTTTGCTGTGTGTAACGACCCACTGAGCTCCTGTTCCCACCTATGGTATTGCGTTCGATGCTGCTGAAGGTAGATGGGTCTTTGGCTTGGCCGAGGTTGTCTGTTGTCAACACGCTTCAAGGTGAAAGCATGCGGTTGATATTGGTCGCTCAGTTTTGCCGTTGCTTTCTGTCTGGCCGTCGTCCGGCAAGTTGAAGTCGCGGGAGGTGCGTTTGTGCGCCTTCCGTTTTTCTTTCGCTCTCACACGACTAAAGTAGAGTAAGTAACGAGTGGCACGAAAGTCCATTCACCTTGGAGTCGAGTCCACACGACCACCGTAGAGATCCTGCGACCGATCGACATTCTAGCCGTCCTCTTCTGTGCTGGTACGGCTGTCCCAGTATACAGCTCAGCCACCAGAGCGAAACCAAGATGGTGTCATGCACGAAACGACGTGGATGCTAGCTGCCAGGTACCGGTACTAGTAGCTTTGTAGACATGTGATAGCCTTAGCTTGCAAAAAATGCACCTTTCCTGGCAAGCTAGATAGAAGGTCGCATGTACTTCACCCTATTTCGAAACAACGGGTTTCATATCAATTGTTCTACTGCTGAGATTGATGCTCCTTGCCTGCTTTTCCTCGAGGGAAGCTCCTCGATATCGCGGACGTAGAGCTTCATGGTAAGGGGCGAGCAAGAAGCGCCACTATAGTAACAACTAGACTAAAGACAGGATAACAGGTTGACAAACGATAGGTTCTGGAAGCAACAGCCTGAAAAGGAAAACTTTTGCGAATGCTAGCTATAGCTAGACTCACTTGCTCCGCCTTGCCTGTGACACGGAAGCGAGATATACCTATGCCCTGTCAAAGTGTTGGTACTCTACTGACCCTGCAGTCCTTTTCTCAAGCAATCAGTAAGGGCTTCATCCAATTCTGAAAACTAAGTGCTGTCGACTGCACTTGCCTAGCCCCCGCCCTTATGAGCTTACAACTATCTATTGACCTCCTTTTCGACCTTATCCAAGTTGTCAATCCAGGCTTCAACTTTCTGGATCTCGTCCGTCCAAGTACTTAGTAAAGTGCTATTCAATCAGGGCTGACATCTGACAGCGAGCGAGGACGGAGAGGGGAGGGGTCCAAGTCACGCGTTGCTATCAGCACTGGAGCTGCTAGAGCCGTCAGTAGACATGCCAAGAGCAGCAAAGAGGAGTTTGCTGAAACTTAGCATGTTGTTGATGAGGCGTCGGAAGTTTGGTTTCCAGCCTTTGAGAAGTGGCCAATGGATGGACCGTCCCAGATAGGGTTGACTTTGGTTTGACCCCCTTGTCATCCAAGGTTGGTTTAGTCGCATCGCCTCTTCATCCTGTCATCTGAAGGATGCTACCGGTATGCTGTGATCTCTCGATTGAAAGACTCGTGATCGATCTTTTTGGCAAGATGGATGATGGATCAAGCCAAGTCGGCCGTGATCCGTGGATGCGTATTATCATGCTCCAGCGCTCAGAGGCATGGAGATAGAGGACAGATCGGCTGAATCCAAGAGCAACCGGCCAGCGAATCCTACCAGATCTAGAGCACAAATTGCTTCACGGATACCGATGCTTCCCCAGAGCTCACTCCCCACCAAGGCGTAAGCGGTTGCAAAGCTCAAGCTGCATGCAGCAGACACATTGGTTCAGGTTCCAAGGGATGACTTTGTTGCCAGATGAAGTGAGAAATCTGCAAGGATTTAGAGATTTAGAGGTCATCAATTTGCCTTCCAAATCTTCCCCTGAAAAGGCTAAATTCTCCAATTTCCAAAGATACTTAACAATGGATATGTAAATACTATGATACAGGGTGCTGAAGTGGCTACTAAATGTTTCACAGTGTAACAGATCCTTTCAAAACACCAGATCGTCCTCATCTTTTGACCGGCATGACAAGCATCTCGATCACCGTTTCGCGAAAGTGGAGGACAAGCTGTACTTTTGCCACCAGAGACAACGACAAAGATACAAGCAGCAGAACAAAGAGGCAAAGGACTCAAAGCATTCTAGCGCTGCGCTGCTTCTGAGTCTGTTGATGCTGTCTCGTACCTTCCAAAGAATAAGATGATAAGATTGCTGTTGTCCCACACTGGCTTGGCATGTCTGTTGCTCTTGCACGTCGGTGCTGTAGTAGTTAGTAGCTCTGGGGATGCGGACGGAAACCATGATAGTAAATTCAGGTTACGCCATCGACAAGTGATGAAACCAAAGGGTCAAATATTCGCTCAGGTAAGTCTAAGTTCTCCCTGGGTATCATGTTGTCTGGACAATATTAGACAAACTGTGCCCAATCAAGAACGAATTGTCCAAGTACCCTAAAGGATTGTCTCTCTGGTGAGGATCTGGTAGCTCACTTGTGTGCTGGTTTTCTATCTGTCGTTGATACTCTTCAACAAACAGCCCGAGAGAAATCTGCAGAACTTTGGCCTGGAACACAGCGAATCAGTGGATAGTCACCCAGGTGGGGAATTTGAGGTGGATACATCCGTAGAGCGACCAGGTGCTGTAGCTGCTGACCCATATCCAGGCCCAGGGGACGCTTTTGAATTGGACGCCAAAATGCCAAAGCGATCCTTCTCCAAGTCGGAATCGCTGGACCGTCCTGATGATCAGCGAAAGGATCCTTTTGAACTAAACATACCTCCAGGGTCATTCCAGCCCACCACTCTGACTCCTACAACCTTGAGCCCCACCACACTCAAGCCCACTACTCAGGTACCAACTCCGATGCTAACACCAGAACCTACCACCCCGGAACCGACAATGCCAAAGAGACAGGTCACGTTTCCCCCCATTACGCAGGAACCGACCACATTGGCTCCAACTACACTGGAGCCAACCAGTTTGCCTCCCACCAAAGAGGCCACACCGGAACCGACATCATTGCCACCAACCACACTTGGGCCGACCACCTTGGTTCCAACTACATTGGTTCCAACCACTATTGCACCAACGACAAAGCCGCCAACAGGTGAACCAACTACTTTGCCTCCGACGTTGCCACCCTCTCAAACACCCACCACAAAGGAGCCTACAGGCCAGCCAACGAGTTTGCCACCAACGTTGCCTCCCTCACAAACGCCCACAACAAATCCCCCCACAACGCCACCTACAACTTCACAACCTACTGTTTCCCCAACAGTCAAGCCTACAGAGTCGCCGACCACGTCTCCAACAACTGCGACCAGAGTTGCCACTTTGTTTCAAATCGTTGAAGATGAAGAGCCTTTCACTCACGACTACCACATCCCAGAAGGAGCGTACAACTTTACAGTTCCTGAACGACTCATCCATGAGACAATCAAGACCTTGGAACGTGCTGGTGACCTCGCCGATGCCTTGTTTGGGCCCTATGATTCCGAGTTCAAGCTGGATGAGTTTCTGGATGCTCTCAACACCAGCTATGATTGGGATGTCAACATTGCAGAGAACAGTGTGGAAGATCGCAATGGAAACCGCAACCTAATTGAAGATGATGCCACACTGCTGCAAGATCTGCAGCACAACGTTGCTCCCACTCCTTCCCCAAATGCCAAGATTATGAATTTGGGAGGAGAAAGGGCCGCTCCGGAAACGTTGGGTCGCATCGAGTATGCCATGGCTCACATGGGTCTCTTGTTGGGGCAAGCTTTCCAAGAGAGCATGATTACTGGAATGTGTGACGAACAGAATACCAACCCGACGGACAAGGTCAATCCTGGATGTGGTCAAGAGGGGGAAAACTATCGTTTCCCCAACACGGACAGCCAGTTAGGACAAGGTGACTTTTCTTGCTTTGAAAATGAAGAGGAATGGAAGACTGGGTTCAAACCCATCCCGGATGAGCCTGATCCGCAATTGAACAAGAAGTTTGTAGGTTGTCCTCTTCAGCCACAGATTGACCTAATCGAATCCAAGATCATGCCGTCGAATCAGGAGAAGAACGAATATGAAGAGTTGCCCATGGTATGTGGTTTGGATGCTAATATTGGTTCTCGCGGCTGTTGCTGGTGGGGCCGAGGAATGCTCCAGATGACGTATCAGTGCAACTATGGAGATTTTCAAGAAAACTGGGGAGCGTACTATCAAGTGCCTGATCGCGAAGACATTGACATTTGCTCCAATCCTGGTCAAGTTTGCAGTGAACAGTTCCCCGAAATGAAGTACCTGACCGGATTGTTCACGTGGGTCAAGAATGTCGTTCACAATCCGTCGTTCGACTTCATTCAAGAGCTCAAACAATGGGTTGATTCAGGTTTAGACACGAGTCCGGGCGGCTTCATTGACAGAGTGGGAGGTGCACTTGTCAACGGTGACCCAAACCAGCCGCCTCCCAATGCTGAAGAACGCCGACTGTTCACCAAGGCCGCTATCGAAGCGCTCATGCCAATCCAACCCCATGGGGTTGAACTATACTTCCACTATGGAGATGTTGCCAAGTGCAAGCCTGCGGTACAGTCATCGATCTTCAACTCTACTAGTACAAGCAACCACACAGCAGGAGCAGCGCTGAAAGGCGACCGCAACGCAACCAGGATTGCGGAGACTGACTGTGATCCGAATCCTTTCTGGCAGGTGGATTTAGGCCAGCCCTATCAGATCCTATCAGTGCATGTTGTGTGGTATGAGCACTACCACTACGAGATGATGGATCTTCCCGAGTACAACGAGACCGCTGACCCTATCGTCACGAAGACGAATGTCGATCTTCAAATCGATTTGCTGGACGAGGATGGCAACAGTGTTGCCGATCCTTCACGCTCACAATTCAAGCATAACTTACAAGAGGACGGCAAGATTGAATCGGTGTGGACAGTACAGGTGGAGAATTCCACCGACCTCAAGGCAAGCCAAGTGCGCGTCTCGATCCCATCAGCTGGCGGCGATTGCAACTTTCTCAGTCTAGCACAAGTTCTCGTGATGAGTGTCTGTGAATTAGGAGATGCATGCTTGACTGGATCAACCTGTGAAGAACAGAACATTGCCCAGTGCAAGCCAACGATTCAGAGTTCCACCCAAGATGCTCTTGTCTCCGATATTGCCGTTGACGGAATCAAAGATGGTGTTGCAACCACTCTTTGCGAAGAAGCACCGTACTTCATGGTTGACTTGATGGGCGAGTACAACGTGACTGCAGTCGCTTTAGTCAATCATGCTGATGCTGGAGGAAATGGCCTTGAACGACTCAATGGCGTTGTTGTTGAGTTGCTCGACGAAGACGAAAACGTTATAGCCGAAGACTCTCACAAGCCTCGACTCATGGGAGACGAAATGGGTGATGTATACGTTATGAAGTTTGATAATGAACCAGCCATTGCCCATAAGGTTCGAGTGAGGATATCACATGCCGCGGGCAGCTGCGAAGCACTCAAGCTTGCTGAAGTCGCTGTGATGGGAGAATGCTTGGACGACGGTGAACACTGCAAGACATGGCAGAACTGCAAGCATCAGAACATCGCTCGCTGCATGCCCGCTACGCAGAGCTCGACATTTGAAGGAGGCATTGCAGCTCGGGCCGTGGATGGACACACCTCGCTGGAACACACAAAACGTGAGGAACAGCCATGGTGGAGTGTGGACCTTCTCGGGTCTCACCCTGTCACTGAGGTAGTCATCCACAATCGCGAAGATTGCTGCTTTGAACGTCTGAACGAAATTGAAGTATCGCTGTTGGATGAAGCCGGCAACACAGTGTCTACCATAAAACACGACCCTGCGACTGAGGGTGTGATCGAGGGAGCTTGGACTGCAGTATTTGCCGAAAACGGAACAGTCACGGCTTCCAAAGTACGCGTCACTGCCAACCATCCAGGCAGTGGCGAGCCCTTGAATCTTGCAGAAGTTCAGGTGATGAGCCCTTGCACAGATTCCAGTTGCCTCACCTGGGCAGATTGTGACAATGGCAACATTGCGCAGTGCAAGCCCGCAGAACAGAGTTCCACTTTGGAATCAGATGTGGCGGCCAACGCTGTCAATGGACATGAATCATTGGCTCACACCGACTGCGAGAATAATCCGTGGTGGCAGGTTGATTTACTAGGCCCGCGACCTGTTCAAGGAGTTGTGATTCACAACCGCGAAGACTGTTGTTGGGAACGCTTGAACGGGGTACTTGTGGAGCTCATGGATGACAATAATTCCACTATTGGCTCCATAAAGCACGACCCCGCC
>CAICTM010002615.1:0-13081 GCA_903772945.1 Seminavis robusta | reverse complement strand
CATTTGCGCTTTCATCCGCATCAAGAGCCATGGGATTGGCAGCACCAAGTGAAGCAGTGGCGGCATCTTGCTTGGACTCTTGAATGGTCATGGTGATAGTGCCTGGGATCGAGGGAACATCTGTATCAGGAGCTGGTTCCAGTAGACCCAAGGACTTTGCTCTCTGGTGAATCTCTCTAGGCAATGGACAGTGAGTTCTCTGTAGCTCGAGAAGGGAGTTCCTAACACAGACAGAAGCAGTTTCATTGGCTGGGTTGGTGGGAACAAGGAATGCTAGGTCTGTTTCCAGATAAGTGAGTGTCTTGTTTGGATCAGCCTTCCACTTGCATATAAAACATAATGGGTCTTGAGGTCGAGAGATTGAAACTTGGTGACAGAAGCATCGCTGAGGACTGGAACACGGCTTGATGGAAGCTGTGTGATCTGGTGGTTGTGTGTTTTCCTCCTGTTGAGTGGTTGGTAGACTGTCAGTATGTGCAGCACTGGAATGGATTGCGATTGCCGTCAAGTGATGGGATTGAAGCTGAGTGTCATTGGTAGCAACAACGTTAAAGAGAGGAGCCAGTTGTTTGACAGGAAGTGAGTCGGTCATTTCCTGTTTACGTGCTGCGTCCTGAAGATGCCGAATTCCTGTTGTGATTTCATCTTCTGTTGGGTAAGTAATGGCAGTATTTGCTTCAGTTCCAGTGGGAGACAGGAGCAATGTCAGTGGTGAAGCTGAGCGGGTATCCATAGCCAAGGGTCCCTCGAGCGGTATGAACTGTCGACAGGATTTACAGTAGTGTGTTTGATGCAAGCAATCGGTCTGTTTGGGCTCAGTATGCTCAATGATTTCCACAGGAAGAGCCAGCTCATTACACTGGAGGCACCACAACGGCATTGTCTTTGGGGTCAGTTTTTGCATGTTCGTGATTGTCTTAATGGGAGTGGTCAAGTCGACAGGGTCCTCATTAGTTCCATTGAAGGAAGTAGGTGACGGCAAGCTGTGTGATGCTGTCGAAACGGTAGGATATTCCTCTATTCCCTCTTCGTTGAGTTGGCTGGACAAAGCTGCATGTTGAGCATTGAGATGAAGCTGGATTGACTGTTGTAGACGATGCTTGGATCCTCTACGATCTGGCATCTCGGCAGAGGTCTCTCTCTTGGCCGCACACGCGTCAACAACCGCCTCAATATCATTGTTGAGATTTTCGCTGGCTAGAGAGGTCTCTTGTTTTGTCGAATTCGGTATGGACGAGTTGATGGCTGCAGCAATGGCAGGTTTCAATGGGTATTTCTTTGTTTTCTGTTTCGAGTACTTGATTCGAGGCTTAGAGTGGGCGACAGCTGTTTCGGGCCAGGTAAGATGTCGCTCGTTGTGGCTATTAGGTTGCATGCTCGAGTTGGTTAACGTCGGCCAAGCTGTTGTGTTATCGAGATCAAGGGATGGTTTCTTGGTTGAGTTGTTGTTTGTAGGTTTGGATACCGCCTGTTTGTGTTTCGATTTTTCCTTTGACATCACCGTGAAGCTATGACGCGATGGCTGGGAAGAAGGGACAACTGCTTGTTTCCCACCATCCCAGACTACCGGCGATAAGTCGAAGGTGACAGCTAAGACTGGTGGCAGCGGAAGCGGAATTGGGTGAATTGTTTTGTTTCTTTTGCTCTTGTGACTGAGATTGCGAGATTTGTATTGGTTGGGCTTTGAACATGCCTTATTGGTATTCTTTCGTGGTGGCGTGGGAGCAAGAGAGACATCGGTAGTTGACGCAGTTCCGGTTGTGTCGATGGTGTTCATGGAGATTGCATCGTCATTGTGGTTATTCTGTTGAAGCCATTCATCGTCCATGTATCTGCCAAGTGCATGAAACTGATTATCATCGGGGATTTCTCCATTGTTGCACTTGCCCGTGGCAGGATCTTGCATCATGCCCATCGGAATAGATTTCTTGCTCCGTTGTATCTGTAGAAATCCATCAGATTGACTTGTTTTTGCTAGCTTGGTGGTGACTTGATCGCGCTTTGCCCTTGATGACCGCGTTTCCAACGTCTTCGATGAGGTCGTGTTCAATGGTTTCCTGGCGCTTTCCGATGGATCCAAGATCAATCCATGTCGCTTCGTAGTTGTAGAAGAGATTCCCATGGTCGCAGTGGTGTGCTTTTCTTTCGTTCGACGGCGAAATGGACCGCTAGGTGCCATGGTGGTCCTTTTTCGTTTGGGTGGATAGAAAACAGCCAATTTACTATAGAATAAAGAGTACAAATATTCGAGTCAGTGTGCGTCCGAGTAGGGCGTTTCCAGTTCGCTTGGACCTGGAATTGTGCAGGACAGAAAGGTGACGTCTGGGTTCTCGTTGTATGTGACTGATTCTTCTTCAGTCAGCCGTTGTTGTTCTTCTTGGAGAGATTTAAGGGCGTCCATCGCCTCATAAGTTAATTGCTCCAAGCTTTCTCCATCTTCATCCACGTCTCCTTCGCTTTCAAAATTGTCCCAGAATGCGTCCCATTCTTTGCCTTCATATTCCGACGCTTCTTCTACTCCTCCTGTTTCATCGTCTGATAACTCTACTCCTCGGCATGGCATGCATGTTTCATCGCTCATCGTCATGAATGCCATTTCTTCTGTTGTTTCTTGTGCTGTGTTCGCTCCTTCTGCGTTTCGTTGTTCCGCTTTGAGTTTTAGGCAATCTGATTTCCTGTGTCCAATCTTGCCACAGTGGAAGCACTTTCCGCTGAATTTCTTCTTTCCTTGAAATCCGCCGCTGCTCCCATTGTTCCTGTTGAATTTACCGTTTGGCTTTCCTTGGTACCTTTGTCCGTAGCTTCTTCCGTTCGAACCTTTCTTGTCTGGGCAGTCTTGTTGCTTGTGTCCGATCTTCCTACAATTTCTGCATCTGCCCTTGAACTGTTTTCCTCCAATCATGAAAGCTGTTTCGCCACTGTGGTCCGTTGACTTGTTCCGTGCCTTAATCTCATCGTAGATTTCGCATAAGTCATTCACCGCACTCTTTACTGTTATTCCATGTCCTGTTGTCTTGATCTTTCTCAGGACATTCTTCTTCACTTCGTGATACGCTCCAACTTCTCCTTCCTTCTTCGGCATCTTCTCGAGAAGGTCCTTGATGTATTCTTCGTCCGAGATCTTGAACCCGTCCTTCGCTAGCTTCTTGCGTTTCACGTCGAGTCCGATCTCGAACTTCTTTGGGTTCTCCTTGATGTCCATCTTTATCGCGTAGTATTCTGTTCGTCGAGCTGCTACCTCACCACTGTCTTCAGCATCGTAGAGGTCCAGCATGGACTCCCACATGCCCTTGAATTTCCCAGCAGCATGGTCAGTCGTTTGGTGTGAGGCCAGTAGGTCGAAGGCGACTTGCCCTTCGATGGTCTCCACATTGATCGAGTCCAGCAGTATTCCAGCAGCCTTGCTGTTCTTCTTCTGCAAACTCTCGACCTTTTCCACTTCGTCATCCGACAACTTGCCTGCACCTGTAGGGTTTTCCCAGTTGTCCGGCTTGGTCTCCGTAGAGTCCTTCATTAGTTCCACGTACCCATACTTTGATAAATGGGCCATCATCTTGACCTTGTAGAACCTGAACCTCTCATCTTTCCCATCGAAGATGGGAAACTTGCTCGACGATGATACCTCTACCTCCGTAGACATCTTGACTTACTTCTCTTTTCTGTTTGACAACCTGGATCCAAGCTCACTCTTTCCTGATAGCTATCGTTTTAAAATGTGTTGAAAAGGTGTGAACTTGAACGCACAATTTCTCTAATTTAATCAATATCCTTCCAGCTCTACTGTCTAGTAGACTGGCTATTCGTTTCGTTTTCTCTTTCTCTCTCGTTCAGATTGTGAGCTCTACAACTGAGCTCCAATATGCATACATGTACCAGGATCTTTCGATCCTCTGTTTCTCGCAGTTTCATCTGCAGATAGATCTCATCGATCTATCTTCCTGAAGTGCATGGCTGGCCCTGGAGGGCTTTCCCACTTTACTAAACCTGTGGACCTTCATCCGTCCATTCATTTGCTCCGTCCCATTGCTCCTTGCATTCATCTCTTCGACCTAACTTCCTATCCTTTGTAGTTGCATCATCTAGACGACCATTGTCCTCGTTCCTCGTACACCTGGCCATCTGATGATGATCAGATCACCATCTGAATCTGAGTCACATATCCCCAATCACGAACCGTGACTGTGGATCCCTAGTCGTCTGTCCGTCATACGAAAATACCTTTCTAACATACGTCTCCTGAGACGACGCTCCTTTTGGTTACCCCCTCAGTTGGTTCGCCTCTTTCGCGGTCACGCGCAGGAAGGGAAAATGCGAAAAGAAAAAAAAGGAGGAGGGGGGACGGACAGACGGACACCCATTTGATCGCTTTAAGATTTTCCTTATTCGCTCCAATCCCATCAATCTATCTACTTTAAATCTAATCATTTCCGTCCCCTATTGCATTTGGTACCTCTACGTTTTTCGCTGATCGGGATAGGTTAAAATACTACTTTTCTGTCTATTGCAGTTGGCTCCCTCCTCTCCCGATCGAACTTTTGGACTTAGGGAATCCAAATTTCGTACTCTTTGAATGGTTGGAGATCGAAAAAAGTCCACGCTCATACAATGCGATTTGAATGAGATCGTCATTGCACCGACCAACTGACAATGACAGCGCTGTTGAATTCCAACCAGTTTGGACCGGCGCAGGCTGGTTTCATCAAGCGAGTTAGAGAAGAGATCGACAGAGACCTTAGGAACTACTTCAAGGCGCCGCGGCAATGGGATGATATCAAACCCACCAGTGGCAAATACAACAGTCAGTTGTCGGACAAAACGACCAGCAAGAAATCCACGGCGGGAGGTTTTTATGTGAAACCAATCATTGCGTGGGTGCCACACCTGCTATTCAAGAACCATGTAGCTACCGCACTGTCCCTACTACAAGAAGAATGACAAGGTCACAGTGACGCGATCACGTTGGATCAACTCACCCAAGATTTGCTTTGGTATAACAAGACACCGATATCTGGACACAAAACTGTACCCTTGCGACCGTTGCAAGAGGACCTTCGCTGGCTACAATAAGCAGTCAATGCAACTAGATGCTACGCTGTACAATGCATTCTTCTGCTATTATCTTGGTCACGGATTTGCTTGTAATGCAGAACTGTACAGACTGGTGGTGGAAGAATCGCAGACCAATTCTACGGCATGCATTGCAAAATGGCTGAGAAAGCTTGCCTATTCTGTTTATTTTGATGATCATTTACTCTACTTGACCGCTATTGGGCAGGACAAAATCAGGCCCAAGAAGAAGCAGCGTATTGATACAATCATGCAGTCGCAGTTGAATGAGTACGACAAACAGAAGGAACACCTCCAATCCATCCGTCACAGCGCAGCAAGAAAGCCATCCCATGCCCGCTTGGCACTCCAAACAGCCCGGGGCTTATTAGAAAAGGACATTGAATTCAAGAACATGGTGAAAGAGAAGGGGAACCACAACGTCCATGGTGCACGCAATGTTCTTCCTGGATTCGGTCCAACAAAGCTGAAAACTCTGATGGAAAACAATGTTAACTCAATGTTTGAGCTTCTTGCAGCCGATCCAATGGAAACACCGGGTGTAAATCCTTCGTGCCTTTTTCGCTAGCAGGATTGGGTGCATGAGTACCTTCAGGAGAAGCAGACTTTGGTTGATTGTCGCGAAGAAGAAATGATTGAAGCTGAACTGGAATTGGAGTCGGCAGAGGGTGCACTTCTCCGTTATGTTGAGAGAACAACCCATACTCGCGAAGGGAAGAAGAAGAAGCAGAGGAAACAGTGCTTCCTGCCTTCACGGATTTTGTTAACAAGCAAGGATACAATGGAAGGTTCCTTTCCAAGAGTCGAATAGACTCCATTGTCACCACAGTCTTCAATCATCGCAAGCAATTCCAAGATGCCAAGATGAAGAAGATTCCAGCTCGCATGCTGAAGATTGATTTCAATTACAAGCTCATCACCAAAATTCATGTCTGGACGAAGCAAGGTCAGAGTTTCGCTCCCTTCAAGTGTCTGGTGACAATTCAAAATGAGGATGCAATGACTGTTTTCTGGAAGACTCTGAAGCAGAATGAATCCTTTTCAGAGATTCTGCCTGATCTCATCAGGTTGCGCAACCGTCTCAACAGGAATTGGCAAGCATTGCATGGAGTCGATGGTGCTTTTGGGCCTGTGGACCAAGCAATCAAGGTTGTTTATGTCGACAACTGTTGCAATGTTCGTGGTATGTGTCAGCGCTGCTTTCCTGGTGCACTCGTGAAGTTAGATCCTTTTCACTGGTTGAAGCGGTGGAATGACATTGTCAGTTCCCCATCGTCAGGTGTGGCTGGTATTCTTCGTGGTCTGATGAGCCAGGCAATCTTCATTGTTGAACCGGAGGAGTACAAGAGAGCTGAAGAATACTTGAAGAAGAAGCTGAAACGAGACCCAACGGTGAAGGAAACAATGAAGGAAGCAAAAACGGTTATCCCATGTCCAAGCATCCTTCGATCGAATGTGGAAGCAGTGATTTGCTATGTGCAAGCAAACGATGCTGAGGTGGAAGCAGAGATGTCATTGCGGCAAGAAGGAGATCCACGACCAGCACTTAAAAGATTCCTCAAGCGAACTGGTGTCCGTGATGTCATTCGAAAGCAGATGGTGCACATCGACAAGGGATGTTTAAGCGACCCACCACCTGAGCTTGTCAATGTCCACCGACAACATCCAAAAACTGGTCATGTATATGTCGCAAGGGGCACCAACAGCAATGAGAATGACAATCTCTATTTGGACAAGGACGTCCTCACAGCTACTCACATTGGTATGTCTTACTTGTTGTTGCTTTCGACTGGCACAGCCATCCGTTAACTCACCATTCCAATTTTATTTAGGTATCCATCGAGGCAAACGGCTACTTTCAGGTTTCTTTGAAGAAAAGAACCATGCCAAGGGCGTCACTCGTCTTGGAGAGAACGATTATGGTACCTGTGAAACAGAGCGCTTAACACTTTTGAATTGCTATGCCAAATCAGTTGGTTTTACAGAGGAAGACCTTCCGTACAAGGATGTTCCAGCGCCTTCCATTTCTCCAAGTGATGAGACTGAATACATTGGCTTCCGGTACCAGCTTCCACCCAACCTGACAGATGTGTCCAATCCTACGGACGTGGAAGGTCGCTCTACTGTACTGAGGGCTGATGACGACGATGCAGAAGAACTTGTCGGTTACGAGCATTTCCCTGGTGGTACAAACAGTACCGGCAACAGGGGCACTCTGGATTTATCAGACACAGTTGGCGATGAAGAAGACGTCGAGGTTTTGGCAACCTAAGATGAGTATGTCGCGTCTACTACAGACCATCCTGACACTTTGAACAATGACGAATTACGCCTTAATCAAGTGGAGACAGAAGCTGATGCCAGTGACCAGGACAACAGCAGCTTTATTAAGGCGAATTTGAAGCTTCTTCTTCCAGAAGAAAATGGACGTGAGACAACTCTACAAGCATTTAAGCGACTTGCCAGTCAGCGGCCCCGGTTTCCATTCCGTGATCCTCTCAGTTCCACCACTCCAAGTGAAATCGAGAGAGAAGAAGCGCTGCTTTTTGACTTGTGGATGGAAGAGCGAGACTATGGTCGCCAAGTTAGCACCGGTCGCCGATCATTCAACCAACTCGCCAAAGACTGGAATGATGAAGTTTCAAGGCGGTTTACCCTTTGGAGCAAAGGTGAGCCCATTGTGGAAATCAAACCAAAGACCACTTTGTTATTGCAGTAGTACTATGACAAGCTACAAGAACACCGATCCCTGGCTGGTGTGCTCCCTGGGCAAGATGGCGACACGGCACGTGCAACCCTGCGAGATACCTTGCGACAAAATCGATGCCAGCTACCGGAGACTGCTGTTCCCCATCGTTCTCGGCTAACTCAATTGCCAATGGACGAGATGGTGTTACTCCTTTCGGCAATCCTACAACTCTGAATGCTGATGTGGTGGTTGGAGCAGTCAGAGCAACTGGTACTATTGATGTTGCTGGTGTGAGACACCAACTTGTGCCTCACACCATTCGACAGCATGAAGAAGCGCCTCCAGCAGCGCCACCACCACCAAAGAGAATATTTTGAAGCAGGATGTTTTGCTTGTTTGTGGCCATAGAAAGAAGGACCATGTCAGAGAAGAGAAGGCTGGTAAGAACTGTGTAAGAAACTGGTGTGGCAAGTGTCATGAGCGAAAGGATTGTCATGGAGAGGATGATGGATTTGGTCCTACATGCACCAAGGAAGCTCATGCGAGAAGCTACTACAAAGATTGGTTTGAATACAAACAGGTGAGTTGCTGCTACTATTGTTACTGGTTGACTACTTAGATAACAAACTCCAACATTTTCTTTGCCTCTTTCAATTAACAGCACTGATCACCTCATCAGGTCCATCCAGGTTCAAGTCAACCAAGTTTTCATGAGTCTCCAGCACTCCAAATCCATGGAGATGGTTGACACAGCCCTCAAGGTACTCCTCAGTTTCCACAGCCAGCAACTTGAAAGTGAGATTGTCCTTGTAAGTCCTGTCAAACCACTGACTCCAAGCCTCCATACACTGCTTGTGCTCACTTGTGTAGCCAGGAAACCTCTCTCCTGTGTAGTACTCCAGAGCCAGCCAATAGATGCACCTCTTGAACTTGGCAGCCCTATTAAGGTAAATCTGTATGTCAATGTTCTCAGCAAGCATTTCAAGCACAAGACAATACCACTCAATGCTCTTCTGACACCCCCAATTCTCCATGGTATCAATGATCTCATTCATGTCAGGAGGTACTGGCCTGGCTACTTTGGTCATGATGAGGTCTTCCAACTGGTATGGCTCAAAACAACTCACTGGTACACAATTGTAGGTGTTTGGATGGACAATTTGATGCCCTTCTGCTTGCAAGAGGACATACTTCAGTTCGTAGATGCGCCTGGTTGCCTTGAGTTCATTGTAAGGGTAGACAGTAACTTGAACTAGCCACTTTGAAAAGAAAGTAGAAGCATTGATCCTCATTGTTCAGTAGTTGTAGTGTTTGGCTGCAAAATTGTCTTTCAATGACTCGACGATGTTTCGCACCTTTTCTTTACGGAAACAATGACAAGATACGTTGGCGCAAAATTGTGAGCGCCTTTTCTGAAGATACGATGCACCTCTGCTTCAATAAATCTCCATGGGTTCTCCAGACTCAGGAGAGTTAGATGGCAAAATTTGAATCACTGTGGCGATTTCTACTACAGGTCGAGTTACTTAGAGAGATTAGTCTGGTATAAAAATTTCAGTACTTTGGCGATAAAACCTACCCTGCGTCCAGCCCCTCAGTTGCACTCTGCAATCGATTTGCCGGCGTTTACTGTGTAAAATAGAGTAGCCGCACTTCAGTTGCAGAATCAACGGTCATGTGTATCGTTAAGTAACAAGTTCCCTTTCGAAAGGTTTAGATTGATTCGTGGAAAAAGAACCGTTGAAGTTACTAAGGTTAAAGTTAAACAGTACCGGTACTCGTACTGCCCGAATCATTCGAATCGAATCTATCATCTCACGTCGCAAGTCCATTATTGAAGGCGCAGCACTGACTTCTCTCCCTCATTGAATTCCTATGGTAAACAGGAGAGAAATCCAAGCTTGGCCGACAAGAGTGGTGTTGGATTGATCGAACGACTGGTACGGTATGAGTCAAGAGTGTTATTGAAGGTGCAGATTCGAAAGCCATCCCTCATTGAATTTCTATGGACCGCGGGAAGGCAGTCAGATCTCGGCCATCAACAGGTGAGTTGTTTTATTTATTCAAGTGATAGTCAATCAATCGCACCTCTATTATCAAGCCTCACTCAAAGCCGTCCTTCTCCGGTGCAGATTCAAAAGCCATCCCTCATTGAATCCTATGGACCATGGAATGGCAGTCAGTTCTCGGCCCATGACGGCCAAGTTGGTGCAATTTGAAAAACAATGGTAAGTCTCCGGTCGCCTGCAGTTGAGCACAGAAAACAAAACTCATATCTATTTGTTGTTTTCTCTGCTGTACTGCTGACGGCCGATGAATTACCATTGTCGCGGTCCAACGAACGATTGATCGCTCCGAATAACATGAGGAAGAAGAGGCTACCGCTACGGAGGTATGTGTACGGAGGAAACTGTTAACTCCAGCCCTACCAACAGCCTGAACGGATCGTCGTCGAGTCATTGAATGGCAACAGCCATCAAACGAAGGAGGCTACACGACAACACACAAGCACAGTGGAGAGTGGATCCTCCGACCGGATTCATCCCTCCTTGTTATTTCCTAGTGGTTTGGTGGTGATTTCTGTGTCGATATCCATTTTCCTGTGGGAACAGTGCTCGTAGCGCCTGGCTTGATACTATTCCTGTACTCATTGTAATGGTGAGGTAATGGAGCGTAGCGAGCAAAGCCGAAGCTGAGTGTGTTCGGTACTGTTGCCGATGCAGCTATACGGTAGCTAGCTACGATGGCTGGATTGACAATGTTCGGTTGTGCATGTATTTGTCATAAGGATCCAATGCGAGGTACCAGTAACCGTAGCGAGCAAAGCCGAACTTTCGGTACTGTTGCCACTATCGCCGATGTAGCTATACCGCAGTCGGCTATAATGGCTGGATTCATAATGTTCGGTTGTGCATGTATTCGTTATAAGGATCCAATGCAAGATACCGGCAACGGAGCGTAGCCAGCAAAGCGGAACCTGAGTGTGTTCGGTACTGTTGACACTGTCGCCGATGTAACTTTACGGTAGCCGGCTACAATGGCCAGGACAGGAACGCCGAGGAACAAGAGGGGGACATGGATGACAAAGACCAGACCAGTGACAAGGTGCAAGGATCAAAACCAACAGGAAGCCAAGGGACACCATCGACAATGGAGATTTGGACCATGGAACAGCAGTTGATGGACTGGACTGAACTTGCACTACACTTCAAACCAGACCCGGCAAGTGTGAACTGGCTAAGAAATTACAGAGACAAAATGGTTGAGGGATGGATAGCGAAGAAGGCCCCAATGCCGGCCCATGTCCACACTGAGAAGATGGTGAACGTCCTACTGAACAGACAAAAGGCTTGGGGTGGAGGTAGTAAGGGACTACAGTTCTATACCATGGCATGGAGCATGACCTTCAACCAACTGATGTACCACACAACCATGCATGAGATCAGCAAAGACCTGGACACGATGCCGACTTCAAACCTAATACGCATCCCACACTTCCCGGAGCAGCACATGCACGATTCAGCACTGAATGCAGCGATGGACCACGCAGGAGCATGGTACTTCACCGACGACAGAGTGTGCTCCCCAGAGGCAGTACCCGCAATGTGTGTCCTTGCCGCTTTCATGACCTCAGAGCCATATTTTTCATCCGAGAATGTACTGCAACTCGTCGCAGCCTTGACCTTTACAGAGTTTCAAGAATGGCAACAAGAAGTCCGCCGAGATTGGATTGCATTGGTCAGAGAAAAGGCCAAGTCCTATGAGGCGGGCGTATTTGAATAACAGCTAGGAACCGGACCCGTTGGTCCAGGTGCAAAGCCAGTGGGTCCACGGGGACAGTGGAGAACAACACCAGCACACTACACCGATACTTCACCTCCCGAGGGCCCCACCCCAGCAATAACCAAATAACACACCACCCATCCACCCCAACTCCACCAACCCCCTCCCACCGACGAAGAAACCGAATCAACCACCGCGGGCAACAAACTCTTGCATTCGACCCCGACACAAACCAACTCAGAGTCTCCACCAACCCAATCACCCAAACAAACCAAACACCATCCACTCCAGTCACCAACACAACCAACGTCGAGAGCTTCGGAGACAAAGCAACAGCAAAAGCCCCACGACACATCAGGATCCTCTTCCAGAATATTGACAACCTCCCCAAACATGAATGGCAAGACAAGAGCAACGACCTAGCAGAAGCTGCGAAACTGCTTGAACCAGATGTTATGGGATGTGTCGAAGTTGGCCTCTACCCGCCACAACAATCCCAACAGAACAGCTGGTACAACCGCTTAAGGAAGAAACTCAGAGGCATCCGCACCAGCTACACCTACAACTCCACCGAAACACATGAGACTGCATTCCTACCTGGTGGCATCGGCATGGCAACAACACTGGAAGCCTCCTGTCAAATGAAAACCTCGGACCATGATCCAAGTGGTTTGGGACGATGGACTTCCATTATGATGCAAGGGAGAAAGGACCACAAGCTCCGTGTGGTCACAGCCTACAACCCATGCAAGGGCAGAGGCACAGACACGGTGTTTCAACAACAACTCCGATATGGCGAAACGATGAGAGCAAAACACAGATGTCAAATTCCAGGAGACCTGATCAGTGCATTAGTCTGGATGGAGCACGGCGAGCACATTGTCTTGATGATGGATGCAAACCAGGACGTTAGAGACGGGAAGCTAGCCAAAGCCCTTGCTGCATTGGTTTACCCGAGGCAATCCTCTCGGCCCACCCTGACCAACCAGTCCCAGCCACCCACCAACGAAACCACAAGAATATCCCGATTGATGGCATGTTCACCACACTGGACCCCTCTGCACTGACCTCTGGCTACTTGGATTTGAGGCTGGTCTCCCGGGGACCATCGACTGGCGTGGATGGACATCCCCTTCACAGAAAGCCTTTGGAAACAACCCGCCAACCTCCACTCCCCAGACAGGTTGGTACTGAACGTGAACGACCCAAGGCAGGTTAAGGAGTACACCAAGTCTGTCAAAGCCAGCTACAAACAGACGAAGTTGAGGGAGAAATTGATACCCTCACTACAATGATGCAGAAAACAAACAGGGATTCGGGCTATCAAACGCATGTTCCACTGCATTGCCATGAGCAACCGAAAGATCCGCAAACAGTCAAAAGAAGAGATGAAGCTGAGCAAGAAAGTGGTGTCCCATGGTCCCCAGAAGTACAGGGTGTCATGGACCGCAGAAAGCTCTGGGCATCGGTACATCAAGCTCAAGATCAACTGAAAGTGAGCAAGAAGAGGATCAAGCGCCTCATGCGCAAGTGCTCCAACTC
>CAICTM010002614.1:0-13092 GCA_903772945.1 Seminavis robusta | reverse complement strand
GCCAACCGCCTCACTAAGTATGCTGTCACCTTCGTCCCAGCAATCACCGCTGACCAATTCGACCCTGAACTGTTCACTGATGCCTGCAACCTGTTTGTCAACTCCAACATGGTCCAACACTTACGCACCCACTACTACCAAGACAGTCAAGGCACCCCAGTCCTCCGCCCCACTGCTGCCATTGAACCCCCCTCCTCCCTTGCAGCAGCCCAACGCTTCAAACTCTTCAAACCCTCCTGCAACTGCCACGTGGAGAAAGCCCGGGCACTCATCCCAGGACCCACCCTTGGCCCCCGCCCTGGCCAGCAAGGCATCCCATCAGCCATTGACCACATCTCCCAAGCCTTCTTCCACTACCTCTGCCCCCTCCTCAACCAGCAAGACCCCTATGCCCTGTCCATCTCCACTGAGGAACTCTTCAGCGACAAAGTTGGAATCCGTGTTGGCTATGTCTCTGTTCCCAACACCCCCCACGGCGCCAGCGTCCTCTTTCTATGCACATCCACCCCTGGGGTGTTCGCCGCCATCATGGCAGCAGTCAACCTTGGCGAAGCCAAGAAGATCCCGGTGTGCCCCTCACACCCCGCCCCTTCCCGTCACCCAGAGATAAGGCACCCCTCGTGGCTGGCATTAAAAGGGCCATGGCTGCCCTTCACGACCCCCTCCAGCATGTCTCCCACACCACAACCTCTGTCGTAGTTGCCACTGCAGCTGATGAGGCAGCACTCCTCGCTGAAACTCCCCACCTGGCATACCTCACCTACAACTTTGACCCGGAGACCCCTTTCCATCCAGCATCACATCTTTGTTGGGGCCGGAGGCAGTCTGTTCTTTGAAGGTGATATCCCAGAGCTTGAATGGGATGCCTCCGGGGAAGTGGATAGTGTGGTGGGCAAGTGCAAGTTGGACGATGGATTTGACATCACTGTCAAGGTTGGAGGTGTCTTCGTCATGGGAGTGGGTGTAGATGCCAGTGAAGCGGCGTCTGGTGAGGCTGCCACCATGTTTCTCATAGGGAGCATTGGGGTTGAGGTCGTAGGTGGGTGTGGGGGCCGAGGGCTTTTGGGATGGTGGTGTGGTGGGGTGCATGTGAGCTGGGTTCATGCGCGGGGTCTGGGCAATGACTTGGTTGGCAGTATCGGTGCTGGTGTCAGTGGTGATGTGGGTGGGAGGAGCGAGGGGCAGTTTCGAGGTGGAAGTTGCCCGGGCTGCAGCAGGTTTGCGGTCGGGGGTGACGGCAGTGTGGCGTTTGGGTGGGGGCGACACCTTGTCTGCTCGAAGGAGGATGTCGGTGATGACTGCTTCGGAGGTGGGGTTGAGTTCAAAGGCATAGTATTTGTGCAGTGAACGGATGGCAGCAGCAACTCGAGATGGGAGCAGGGGCTCTGGGGACCAGCCTTGGAGGATGACATGATTGGTACCAGGTAGTGGGATCTTGTTGGATCTGTTCGGTCGCGAGTTTGACGGCTGTGGTAAACGGTAACTGTCATTGGGTATCCTCGCTTGGCGGGCGCTCCGCGTGGGGACTTGCAACGACTAGCAAAAATCGATCAGGGACTAGCAGTGAAAAAACTATTGAAGACAACATCGGTGCCAAGCAAGGTCAAGTCTTGAGGGTGCTCTCCAATCTCCACAACAGTAGACTGACTATCACAGCTGAAGGTCCTACCGGTCCGTGGCTGCGTTAGCTAGACACTATAGCTGGTGGTCCAATCCCAGGGACTTTCCTGGCCTTGGCTGATTCTTCTCCTCCTGCCGATTGCAGCGGACAAACAGTGATTATCAGCTGACAGGAAAGTCAAACAGATATTGTTTCTGTGCCTAAAATACACTTTCTTGTTGGTCGGTGAGCGGCGAGGTGCTGTAGTAGGCACCTGCACTTCTCCCAATAGATTTGGTGGCTGTGTCTACTGCAGAGGGAAGAGCTAGGGCACCGGTGGTACTAGCTACAAACTCGGTCCAGCACCCTCATCAACTCGGTGCTCCCGATGTTGTCTCAGCTCTCAACCACAACCTCCTGGTACCCTTTGGCGAGAACTAGCTTGCGCATGCGCAACTTACGAATTGCTCTCAGCCACAAGCTCATGCTTCCAGCAATAACCCGTTAAGTCAGCAGACAATTCCAGTCTGTGGATCAACTCACAGGCAACAAGGAAGCAAGCAAGCAAAAAGCAAGCAATAGTACGGTGTGGATCGAGTTGCCGTAGAATCAGTGAGCGGTTGGACCTGTTTGTCCTGCGAACTTGAAAGCCGTCCCTTCTTCAGGGATCTAGTCAGCTCTCTACTCTAGACTATCAGATATCTTGCCTTAGCAGAATCTAGGATCTATCGAACAGTTTGTTCGTTTGTTCCTTTTTGCCGCTGAGGAGGATGCCACGAGAGGGAAGTCGTTGTAAACCTTTGTCTACAAAAAATCAATTGTTTTATGCGCACATGCTCTACTATTTTAAAACAGATACCCTGGACACGGTGAGACAACTCCTGTAGTCAAGTCCTGTAGATTTTGCAAGATCAAGCAAACCGCTGGGCACCTTGTGGGAATGCAGCTATCGCTTGGGCTCGACTCGACTCGGCAAGGAGGTGAAAGCAACTTGGCTCCGAGGCAATGGCGAGGGCTAGCTGGACCTACTACTAGCTAGCAAGCCAGAATACTAATACATACATGTTGTTGTGATCAGCATGTGTTCTAATAGCTAATACGTAGCTTATGGTTATAGTAGTAGTAGTAGTAGATAGGAGGAGGAGTGTGTGTGTGTGTGTGTTCTATTATTCATTCCTCGTCAATGGCCTTTCGGCAGACGGGGCAAAAGTCATGCTTTAGGATCCATGGATCGACACATTGTTGATGAAAGCAGTGTCCACAACGAAGCTTGCGGAGGGACTCTTCGTTTTGGTATTCTTGCTGGCAAACGAGGCAGTTTGTGTCTTCGCATCCCATAGCAGCGGTGTTGTTAACGTCGTAGCAAAAGAGCTCGAGTTTTTCAATCTCCAGAGGCGCCAGCATTTTCCAATTCTCCGACTTGACGTCCGGGTTGACTTCATCGAGTTGAAGACAGATTTGGTAGATGAGATCTTGTGTGATTTCTTGAACTGTTTTTGGTCCCCTGGTGGAAGATGCTCTGCGAGAAGCTCCCCCTTGTTGTTCTTGTGGTTGTCCCGAAGAGCTGTCTTCACAAGTTGAAGCAGCGGACTGATGGTTGGGAAGTCCCAACTCTTCTCGTAGGAGCTGCTCGACGAGTGCCATGGACCGTTCCTCTGCTTCTTCATCATCCGAGTACAAGGCCACTTGGATGGCAGTGAGGTCTTCGGCAGAGCAGTCACTAGGAAGAGTTTGGATGGAGGAAACCGAACAGCGCTTGACACGAGGGGAGGACATGATCAGGTCGCTGGGAGGAGCAAGCGAAACGTCGTGGCAGCTGGTATCAATATCTTCATAGTAGGAATGAGAAGAGTCGCCCAAGAAGTCAGTATTGGCAATGATCTTTGTCACCTCATCCCCACTGCTGCTGCATGTATCAGCAACATGTACTGATGACGGAGGAGGAGGCTTCAAGGAACACAAAGACCTGAGTGACATGGTGGACGCATCGCTTGGTCTCCTCCGAGAGCCAAATTTGAAGTCGTCCATCGAGGGATACAGACGCTCCTTGGAACGAGGCTTGAGGCTCTCTGCATGCTCTTCGTAGGTATCTGCATGCTTCAGGTTGGCTGTGTTAGAAAGGTTTGCCATTGTCTTGGTCTTGGCGTTGGAATGGCAGTCTGCTAGGATATAGTTGTGCATGATGTTGGTATTATCAAATAGTCGAGAAGAAAAAATATGGCAACTACGAAGAGTAACTGGCAGCATGCAACCGCCCAAGAGAGAGAGAGAGAACACACTCGATTCGAAGCAGCGATTGAACAGGATCGGGGGATCCAGTCGAGAAGCTTCCGGCTCGGCTCCAAGGAAGGATGAAAAGTGTTCACCTGTGTGCTTGTGTGTTCAGAGTTAGTTTATTTAGAGCTAGAGAGGAGTACCGGTACAGGAGTAACGGAGTACACAATACAGCATATAACACTTACGGACTATAGTACTTTGTAGTAGTTATTTACTGGCTCAGCTCTGGCTCCCACAGGTTTCCAGACGGGTACGGGTGAGACGTGAGAGGCTACGGTGAGATCTTACAAGTCCACACGAGTACCAAAAGGAACCCACAGAGGCGACCATTCAGCATCTGTGTCTCAATAGCTGTCTCAATTCACTTCGGAAGCGTGGATCCGTTTCAGCTACTAAAGCCCCCGATAAATCATACTTGACGTCTGAGACAATGGGTTACCCAAGAAACATAATTCGGTATCCAAAGATAATAAAGCCGTACTGATGTCCTTAATTCAATCTGCGCACCATTGATTTAGACATGGTTTTACACGTGCTACCATTCCTACTTGTACCCGTACTCGGATATCACGCCGCAGTCTTGCCAGTCTCAGAATCTCAGAATGCTGGTACTCGGGGGATCAACGAAAATATAACTATTAATACTATTAATAGTATTAAAGTGTCGACGACTCGACTCGAGACTCGAGTATTGTACTACTAGTAGGGTACTATTAGTACGGCAGTACAGCTGCAATGAAATATTTCATATTTCAAGTTGCTTTGCGACACGGTGACACGGTGATGATAAGTGGGTCTGACTGGCAGTCGCCTTGGCGCTTGGCGGCTTGGTGGGTTGTCAACGAGGGCACCTCAGCTTTTAACGCATCGCTGGTGAAATGGGAATGGGTAACCATCACCATTCATCATACGGTAGCTACAGTACTTGATGCCAATACCGGTACTCGAGAGAACAATACCGCACCATCTCTTGGCACTTGCTGGGAGAGATCAGAGATCGGGGACAATATCTCAATAATATCTTCCTTTTGAATTTCGTTAGATGGACTGATCCACCAGCTAGCTAGTTGAGCTACCAGTCGGTACCGGTAGAACCGCTGACGAACACACTCTTGCTTTTTGCTTTGTGGCTAAATAGATGAATAGATAGATGTTCTCGTTTCTGGCTTTGGCTACCGGTACCGGTAGCTACATGTACCTACTTACAATGTCATGTACGTCATGTACATCTCTCTCTGCTTTAGTTGCCGACCGTTGGGGCAACGATGGTGGTCATGTCATGACAATGTTGGTGGTACCGATAAGTGGCGGTCTTTTAAACCTACTAATAGCTTTGCTTCCGTTTTCCGATTTCTTTTGCGGCCTTTGCTTTTGCTTGGAACGGATCCAAGCACAGGGCTTTCATCATTGCTCGAGTACTAGCTAGTACGTTATTCTTCGCCACATCGCCGCAGCCACCAGCCACAGACTAAAACTAAAGGCAACACACAGTCAACCTAATTGCTGCCCATCAGTCAGGACCCAAAGCCCACCTTGCTCTAGCTAGGTCTGCAGTGTACATACTGGTAGGGGCGCTTGAGCGCGTTACAATAATATAGTCAGTCCCATTTTGTTGGAGGTACAGAATTAAAGTGAGTTTTGCCTGTTAATCCTATATTCGTCCAAGATCTTCTTACAGAACACACCCAAAATGCTCCCAAATGTGTCTGAAGTGTGTTCTTCGCAGATCGTTGTGCGTCGCCTTTCTCCGCTTCAAGGCTTCAAGTATATTCTTCAACGCGGCCTTTCTGAAGGTGAATCCAATGGCTTAATACTCAAATTTTGTATCAAACCAATACCTTTACGGTAGCGAAAGGTGAAGTATGTCGTCGACGTCTGGGCTGTCTGTCCACCTGACAGGAGGTTGGAAGTAAATCAGCCAGTGGATCGGCTTGAACCACCACCATTCAAATATATTTTTGTTTTTGCAGAAAGGAAACCATGAGCGCAATCCATGACGAACAACAACATCGCAGCATTGCAGCCAACGCAAAGTTTGTGCTGTGTCTCCTTGCCATCGAGGGTGTGAATTTGCTACCCTAGCTAGAGGTGTTCAAGTCCAAGAAGCTTCATTAGAAGCCAACATATATCTATTACAATGAAGATCAAGACACTGTCCCGATCTCAAAACTCGGTCGAACGAGAATGTTCTGGTGACTTGCGTCGTGAATCTCGCAACCTGAATCCCCAGTATCATCCGATGCAGCGATCGCGAGAATACGTCCGTGCCGTCCAATCTGCCAAGCTGGATCGAATGTTTGCGGCGCCCTTGATTGGCAATTTGGGTGAAGGGCATATTGACGCTGTTACGGTATCGGCACTCAGTCGAAGATCCTTGCTGCCCTTGGTCAGTGGCGGTGCCGATGGAGTCTTGAAATTGTGGGATTTGGCCACTCGTACCAGCGTAGCCACGTTGGAAGGAGGTCATTCGAGGACTGTCACCGGTGTGGTCTTTGATATTGAAGGAGATCGATTCTACAGTTGTGGGGACGATGGTTTGGTCCGACAATGGTCGATTCATGCCGTGCAACGACAACAATCTGATAGTGACGAGGAGGACGACAGTATTACCAAAGGACCCTATCATGGCCCTTTGGAGACTTGGCGCACGCCTGGGTCTTTCAAATCCATGGATCATCATTGGATGGACCATGAGTTTGCCACTGCCTCGGATGAAGCGGTCTGTATTTGGTCACCAGAGCGGTCCACACCCCTGCAAACACACTCTGATCTATGGGGATCGGACGACACGGTCAGTGTAGTTCGATACAATCCTGCCGAACGATGCTTATTGGCACACTGTTCCGCAGACAGAGGGGTTGGATTGCATGACACTCGAGCCTCCAAAGCCTTGAAAAAGACTGTCTTGCGCATGAGATCCAATGCCCTCGAATGGAATCCCATGGAACCCATGAACTTTTGTGTCGCCAATGAAGATTACAATGCCTACACATTTGATATGCGAAAGCTGAATTCTCCCACACGCATCTACAAAGGACACACTTCGGCCGTCATGACCGTGGGGTGGTCACCAACCGGTCGAGAGTTTGTCACGGGCAGTTATGATCGGACCTTGCGGATCTTTCCGACCAACATGGGGTACTCCCGAGAAATCTACCACACCAAACGAATGCAACGAGTGTTCACAGTACAATATACCATGGATCATAGGTTTGTGGTATCTGGTAGCGACGACTCGAATTTGAGGTTGTGGAAAGCGCGAGCCAGTGAGCAACTGGGACAGCGAACCACCAGGGAGGAAGCTGCCCGAGACTATCGTCAAGCACTCATTAAGAAACATCAGCACTTGCCCGAAGTACGAGGCATTTACAAATCACGAAAGGTCCCCAAGGTCATTCAGAAACTGTCCGCACAGGCCAGAATCCAAAAGGACAGCGCCAAGCGAAAGCAAGAGAATCGCATCAAACACAGCAAGCCGGGCACTTATCAGCGCGAGAATGATCGCAAAAAGGCTGTCGTCAAGGAAGTTGATTAATGATGTATCTATTAATAGTAGTTACCGTATGCTTCAACACTTCAAGAGACATGCATTGCCACGATGTTTGCGCTTAGCGGTGCCTTGCCCACTGGATAAACTCACAGCTTCTAGTCCTGGCCGTGCTGGTCCCCATGGACCGTACCGTGGAACAACCTGGCCCAGGAAGGCTTGTGCCAGCAGACTCATAATAGGGAAACAAGGTTGGTGTGGGGTCCATGGGTTGTAGACCCTCCCAGATGAACAATGCGTCGTTTCCAGATCCGGTTTCCCAGCCAAACGGGAGCATGTCGTCTCTGGAACCAAGGCTTGTGATGGATGGCGCCAAGCTCCCGTTGCGGTACAAACCACGAGATGCAAGGTGTCGATTCCGTACTAAATTCTGTGTCTGCGATTGGGCGAGCTTTGCAAAGTCCTGGAGCTGCTTGCTTCGGGATCTGGGCAGTGGCGGTTGGGGTGTCTCGGTTGTCGTCAGTTGGTTTGCAAAGCTTCTTTCTGGTTGTTTTGCCTTGACGACATCAGCTTCTTCGTCGGTGGCCTCGGGTATCGTTGGTACATTCCGTATCGTGCGGTACTGCATCCTCCTCTTTCTTGTCGTCTGGTGTTTCTCCGACAAATGGAATCCTTTCGAGTTGTACTTTCGGCACAGCTCAATCAGCTCTTCTTCGCTGGCTTTCAAGCCCCAGCGGCCGGATTTTGGAGAGAACCCAGCTTTCATTTCTCGGAGCAGGTGCGTAGCCTTCCTCTTTTCGAACTGGTGCCCAGTGACAATGCAAAAACCTGGCAGCGTGCAACACAAGCGTCAGGAACAACGGAAACAAAGAGCCCCGACACCAAGGGTCGTATGACCAGGTGAAGGTCCCGTCGCACTTACAGGTGCCGTTGGAGTCGGCCGCGTAAAAGATCTGGTCATCCCCCATGCGCTTTCTCCTGTATTGCCCGAGGCCCCTGTTGACCGGTTTGAAAGGCGGCTTTTCGCGCACCACCGCCAGACCAAGAGTGGTCGCAAGCTTGCCGTTGGTGCCAAAAGATGCAACGACCAATGGCGAGATCTGTTCGTTCTCCTGTCTTTTCGTTAGCACCAGTGCACAGTGAACTCTTCGTTGTTCCATGCGCAAGACATCCAAGATCTTTGTTGCAACAGTGCCTTCATTTCTCACGGGCGTTGGCATGTCCATGCCTGTAAGCGGAACTCTGCTATCTATCAGTTCCTGCCAACCTCCACCGATGTTGATCAGTTCACTTTCAAGTTGTCGACCGACATCGAGAGATTCCTCCTCGCGAGGTACATCCTGCTCACTGCCGATAGCGTCCCTCGGGGCAATCTCATTATATTTCGTGCAGAGACCAGACAACATGGTCTTCAAGGATTCAAAGTGCTTAGCTTTGTACTCTCCCGTTTCAGGGCAGAACTCAATATCTGCCTGAATTTCTTCCATTAACCTTTGGCCGTTTCGGATCTCAAACTGCGTGTCTGTCACTATGCAAAACCTATATACACGAACAGAACGGCGGTTGTAGACGGGGATGTACACAAGAGTCTCATTTACCAGCAACTCATGATCATACTTACTGCAATGGCCAATCTGCCGCGTAGAACATCTGCACACTTTCCAAGAGCTTCCGTTTCAGCCGTCTCAGCGATTGCCTACTGAGCGTCCTAGGAGGCGGGTTGTTGCGAACTTCATGGAGGCAAACGCTGCGGGCCAAGTCTCCGTCGTGTCCAAACGCCACAAAGCCCATCGGCTTGATGAACACCTCGGATTTTTTTGTCTCTAATATCATGGCGCATTTGACACGCGCATTGGTTGAATTTCGTGCCAGCTTCAGGAATGCCTCCTGGATCTCTGATGGGTCCCTCCCACGGGATGCCATCCACGTTTGATAGACATCGTTGTGGTGTTGTCGTTCAAGGTTCAACGCAGGCTCCTTGCCGGCAATCTCGAGGGTGTCACTCATCGTTTAGTTCCCGTCCGAGGAAACAAGAGCTCACCTATATCGTTCTGTGGTTTTGTTTTGTGGATTTGTGTGGCTTTCGAATGTATGTATCCATCTAGCTTGCTAGCTGTAATAGTAGAGCTAATAGTAGCGGTAATGGCCTTGTCAATGTGATAGAAAGGGCAAACGAGTGAGTGCAGAGTGGCGGCAAGTGGTTCGCTTTCAAGGCGATCCCCGTCTGAAAAAAATGAGATGCTTTTGAAGCCAGCAACACTGTATTCATATGCCCTCTGGGTCGTCTCCGTTTCCAGTACTAGTTTAACCCGTTTACTAATACAGGATTATGGTGAATAGAATCGAATCAATCATGTGGCTTATATTTAGGGTTTAGGTTTGGCAATTTTGAAGTCAACGTGGTATATGTGAGGTTGTAAAAGTTTTGTGTGATAGTATGTGTTAAGTGGAGGGTTGGTTCGCTTCCGCTGGGAGCTTGGTGTCTTCTTCTTCCTCTGTTTCCTGCTCTTCTTCGGTACTGGGGTATTCGGTAATAGGATCGTGAGCAAGTTCGGCAGCTTTCTTCATACTATGTGGATTGTCATCATTCTGACTATTCGCAGGTGACACTTTGGCCGACGTGGTTCGTGGAACAGGTGGAACGGGGGATGACGTATTTGGTTGCATTGGAACTGGGAATGGTTTGCGAATAATATTGGGAGGTCCAGTATTAAGGATTTGAAAGTGAGGGCACGGGGGATTTATACGGGAAGCTACTGTAGGAGACTTACCACCGTTCTCCTGCTGGTGCTTTTCGTGAAGAGTTCCCAAGAAGGCCTCAAAGTTCATGCCGGGGGGTAGTGCAAAACCATGGGGAAGGGCCAGTGTGGCAGCTTGAAGGCGAACTGGTGGAGTAGGGGTGGGGGCGGGGGTTGGTGTGCGTGCGTAGTGGCTTGTAATAATGTTGCGACGGGCACCAGTGATGGCCCGCATGCGACCGAAGTCCGATGCATCCAAGGTTGTTTCGGTGAAACCAACGGACGTAAGACGTGAAGCCGGGAGTTGACCACGAGGCCAAATAGAGTACACATGGCCCTTGTCGTCCTTGAGGAACTCGGATACAGTGCGGTATTCGCCTTGATCGATCCAAGAATCCGTCACAAGGTGAGTCATGATGTCGGAGTGGGTGATCAGCTCACTCCAGGTGTCATGGACCTTGTACCACTTGTCCTGTTCGTCGAGAACTAGGAAGGGTTCATCCTTCTTTGCCGGGTCGTACACGTATTGCATGTAGGCCGGTTTAAAGGTTTCATTGAACCACTTCAAGGTGCAATACACGGCTCTTAGCCTTATTCGCGACTCGATCCTAGATAGGGTTTGAGTTCGACTCATGACTGAGTCTTTCGTGAATAGTCATTGAGACAGGGTTCTCATGACCGCTAGTCATACTAGGTCGATGGTGAAACATCGCGCTAGATATTTAGCTGGCGTGGAGAGATTCCACGCTACTACTAGATAAATGCTAGACGAATCTTCCACGCGTTCCGTTTTTGGATCGTGGAGTGAGTAGGATTGCTACCGCAACCTACTCTATCACACTCTACAGTCTCCCGCGGGAGTTCAGATCTACGATCCTTTGATTGTGGATCTCTCTCGTCGATTAGTTTTCATAGCTTTCTAATCCTCTTATAACTTTCATTCTCTCAAACTCAAAACACTCGAAAGATCTTTACACTAGCTTTTAGCGTAGTGCATTTTGTTAACAAAATGCACAATAGCTTTCAGCTACCCTCAACCTATTCCTCACCATGAAGATTGCCAAAGACGCATACACCAGCTTCGAGTCTAAGCTGCCGACAAACCAATCCTTCCTCTCATCGACCTCGACGATGACTGCGAAATCGACGATCTCGCTCTACCACCTACAAATTCGCACTGTTCCAGCAGATGCTAACAGCGCCAAGTACACCTTCAAGGTCCAAATCATCAATGGATCTGAGACTCCACGTCAGACCATTAAGTGGGCTGGACGCATGGAGAAGGTTTTCGTTGCTCCCTTGCTACGCTACCGACAAACATCCTCCTCAAGGAGATGACTTCTAGCTCTGCAAAGAGCAGTTACGAATCTAAGCTGTGCAGGCCACCGTGAAGTACGTTGGAATGCCTTGGCCAGATTGCAGTCAACGGCATTCTCCACGCGACGTACGTGGTGGTGAAGACGAAGCCACTTTCCAAGCACGTTTCCAGGCTGCCTGGAACGGAGCAGCTCAGCCTGCTTTGGACGACCTGACATTACGTTTGGCATAAATGCCTGTATCGAGCGGTCTGTCCCTACAAGGCTCTTGAAAGCAGAAACGCTTCATTCGCCGCAAGATGCGTAAGCCTGCTGATATGTCTACTGGGCTTATGTAACAAAACCTCAGTCGGATGAACACCGATGAACTCCTCGTCTACCACCTTTTGACCCAACCAAACGTTGAACCATGACGAAGTCATTGACATTGTTTGTCATGGAATTCCACGCTCGTGGATGAAGAAGATGGACGAACACGACTTCGATCCTTTCTCAGCTCTATCGGAGAAACCATTGGATTCTTGCGAACGCATGGAATCCTCCGAAGACTTTTACAAGGGCGTGATGCCAACAAGCCCTACGAAGAAGAAACAACAGCAAGAAGTACAAGTCTTCTCGCAACAACGACCATTTCCAAGAACGAAGAAAAATGTGCGACTACCACAGTCAGCACTCACAACACGCTGACTGCATGACTGAAGAAGCTCAAGGCCAAGTCTCAGTCCTCGTCTGACAACGATACAAAGCCAGCGTACAACAAGAACAAGACTTGGAAACGCAAGTCGACGACGCCAAGACCTACACCAAGAAGAACTCTCCGTCCTCATGAAGAAGGTTTCCAACGCTGCGGTCAAGGCTGATCGAAGAAGAAAAGCGAATGCAACCATGTTGCCAAGCCAAGTCTGACAACTCCGAAACGAGGACGACTCCTCTGTTGGATCCATCAAACATGATGGACAAGAAAATGGCTGCGTGACAAGGCCTTGCGAATTCGACTTCAATCATTCGGACGGAGAGATCTTCGTCTGAGGATTAGGCCAGGATATGATTCAACGGAACCATGTTCCGATTTCTCATACCTAAGTGATTAAGATATCTCACTAAATAGTAAACAAGATTTGTTTGCAACTGAAGAGTCTACGGCAAATTAGATAATTGCCTAGCAACTACTCAACTAGACCTGACGATCTGTTCAGCATCGTACTTCGTCCATGGCCAATCAACTCATCAACGTCGCAAGACAAGAGACCTCGAAACTATCGTCTATGTTAGATTTAACAGACGAGAGAAAGGGAAAACAAAACCCGTACACTCGTTGCTTACTGGATACAGAAGCATCCGGAACCTTAATTGCTCAAAACTCATCTAAGAGTTTACTATGAAGAATCATGGGGGCGTCCAAACATTACGGACTCTTCTATGAAGGAATAGACCCCGCACGAAGTGTAAGGCACACTCGCGATTCTGAGTTCCACGATGATAGATTATCAATGGGAATTTACACGTCACCAAGAACTTGGGGGCGCAAAACGTGATCATAGGTCAAGACACTCTCTGCGATCTAAGAATCAAGTTCGATTTCACTACCATGTCATGGGGTGGAACATGCATTTTTCCCGCGAAAGAGAGCAACACCATAGAAGGAGAACTTCTCCATTTCCGACATCTCTCTCT
>CAICTM010002613.1:0-13093 GCA_903772945.1 Seminavis robusta | reverse complement strand
CCTCATCGAAATCAACCAAGCGAAACACAACAGCACCGCCACCTTAATCCAAACGTATCTCGACTCCCTCCAGGACAAGCTAGAGCTACCTCGAATCCAATACACCAACCTAGAAGAAACCGGAGGAGTCTCCTCGAATGAAAATGAGGACGTAACACGATGGTGGTTTGCGTTCTGGGACGGCCAACCCGCCTTCTGGTTTAGCCTCAAGAAAACCACAGGAGAAGACTACGCACTGGGAACTTTGGAAAGATACATGCCGGCGATCAAGAACCAGCTGATGAAAAAACTCATCCTATCCCGATTCAATAAAGTCATCGAAACCACCTACGCCTCAGCATTAAAAAAGATGAAGACAATGATCACCAACCGCAAGAAGATGTCACCCCTTCCCCCGAAGAAGAAAGTCTACACTGCTTCAGACATCGCATTCATCCTCCAACGATGCCTCTGGTTCAACATGAAATCCTACATTGACTTCTACCTCTTCCAGACAGCCCTACTCAGACTTTGCAGCAGAGGAGCTGAGACATCAAGAATCGACGTACGAAGCCTATCCGTGAGAGAACTCCGTGAAGGATCCGTGAACCACGTCCTACAATGCTTCTTAGTTCGTGACAAACTAGGTGTTGACGATCACGACCCGTTGATTCCGAACAAACACGAAGTCTTCGGAGACCCCGTTGTCGCGATAGGCCTCTCCCTATTCCTCCAAGGCGCTGACAGCACCCTCATGCCTTCCATCTCCGCCAAAGGACCAGCCGTCTCCAGTTTCTATACAGGGATGTTAGAATCCATCTGGAAGAGATACCCTCCCATGGACAAGAATTCCGTCAGAAAAGGCACATCACATTTCGGGAAGCACACGGCCCAACACCTACTCGACGGTCTCAAACTCCATGAAGCAGCCCAACTATTCGGTGGTTGGAAAGTCCTAGGCAAAGGAACGGCACGGGCGAGCTATTTTTCGAATCCGTTCCCTTACCTCTTGGATGGAGCAAAGGCACTTGCAGGATGGTCAAAGATCGGTCATGGCGACTATCAACCCGTCATCATCCCATGGATCCCAACAGACATTGGCGACAAGATCTGTTCAGTGTTCTTCGGACATATCCCAGGAAGAAATGCTCTCAACCCAAGCAAAACGGATGATACTAGTATGCGTGCTATCCAAATGGGACCAACTGCTGGATCAAATTCGTGCAGAACCTAATGGATTATTCGAAGATCCAGGTAACCACATCATCGTATCCACCTTGTTGAACGTCTCTCTAAAGAAGGCATCGAACTTTCACAATTTGATGATTTTAAATCGGAATGTCACAAGCTATTCGATAAAGCCAACGACATCACAACAGCTGTACCACAACCCTCAACTCCCGCGATCACTTTGACTCCCACGGTGGAAACCCCAACTCCCGCGAAGCCACTCCCGGAATACTCCCAATCCCTATTCGAATCCCAGTTGAAAATTCACCCGCTACCAGCACTTCTCGATCAAGTCGGAAGGACCAACCCAGCTGCCACCTTCATCAATTTTTTTGCGTTGAACTTCATGGAATCGAAGAGAAATTTCTTTGAGAAACACTCCGGTGATAAACGACTCCTTGAGAAATACCGTTGCAGGTACAACAAAATCAAGTTCGCTGTCAGGGTGATGGTCCGTTCTCTGATAGATACCCAGGGACGAAAACCCCAACATTGCAAGAAGCTGAAGCAGTATTGCAACGAATCAAGACCGTGCTGTTGTTGGGGAAAGTGAAGACAAGGCACAAGACCTTTAACGCCGCGACACCACTCAGTTTCACAATGATCCGAGACCATGAGAAATTTTTGACGGATAAGACAAAGCCCTGGTACCGCCCGCTTCCACCCGACACACCATTCACCTTCATTTCGGAAGTATACAAATCGGGTAATTTAATCATCTAACTTCATCCTAAGCCCACAAAGGATGCGACCCAGTCACAAACCGGCAGAGCTGAAGAGATAGTATCCACAACACGGATGTAATATAATAGGGGGCCGAGGTGGGAAAATCCATTATTACCCCACCTCGGACCCATGGCCCACCTACTCTTTTACTGTACGAAACAGCTGATGGGCCAAACCTTAATTGAAGATTCCCCCTACGTCATCTCAGGGAAGCTTTTATTTAAGGGTTGTGCCCCTCTTTAAGTCTTTTATTATCCCTCTAAGTCTTTAGTTTCCCCTCAACAACCTAAGCCCACTACGGCACTTGAGTAGCACCAACCTAGCAAATAGCTCCCCCTTCGAGCCCTGTGGCGATTGAACATTACAACCTAGTAGGGACATGGGCGATTCCAAACTCAGCCACGCGGCGATTGAGCGTCCCTGTCTCTCTCCCCCCCCTTATACAGGTAAGTATAACTATACCCCTTGTACCCTTGTAGCCTTAGCCATTGTACAAGCCCTGTAGCCTTAGCCATAGCCATTGTAGCCTTAGCCATAGCCATTGTAGCTTGTAGCCTTAGCCATTGTAGCTTGTAGCCCCAGCCATTGTAGCGTAGCCTTGTAACCCTAGCCATTGTAGCTTGTAACCCTAGCCATTGTAGCTTGTAGCCCCAGCCATTGTAGCGTAGCCTTGTAACCCTAGCCATTATAGCGTAGCCTTAGCCCTTGTAGCCATCTTCAGCATGTTAACCTCAGAATAATAGCCCAGCCCTGTAGCGTAATGCAACCCTAGCCTTGTAGCGTAGCCTTAGCCCTTGTAGCGTAGCCCCTAGCTTTGCAGCCATTGCAGCCTCCTCCCTCGGAATTTCCAAACCTAGAGACCGCCAAAGGGCCATAAATTAATCCCAACCTAGAAAAAAAACCCTCTCGAAATATTAAACCGACAACCCGACCATGGCCAACACCCCCTTCGACCTCATCAACACGACCGGTGAAGTATGCATCATTTGCGCAACAAAGTTCCGCAATGGCGACAAGGTCGTCCTCTTTGACTGTGGCCACTTCATGTGCAACGATTGCCATGAAAACCTCATTGCTGTACGCGCTACCTACGAAGACGACTACCTAGGAGAAGAAGACGACGATGGCCGTATCGGAAACGGGTGCCCCGTCTGTCGCTCGGATGATGAAGTAGCTCAGGTCTATCAAGCCGTGGTGTACCACCGTGGAACCCAGGACGACCCCGTGGTCATCGACGAGGACTAAGGTAACCCTAAACCTATAGATCAACGCATACCCCCTTACCAGTATGAAACGTTAGTCTCGGTTTGCGTGCAGTGCACGCGTCAACCCGTTCCAGCCCGCGCCGAGACCGTGCTCCGATTTCTTGCAGACGCGTTAATCGAATGCCAAACACCAAAGCTCTGAGCATAAAAAAGTCAACTCCAAGTCACCCCTCCAACCAGACGGTGAAGAACCCACCATGGGGAAATCAAGACAGAAAGTAAGACACTGGTCCTTTACCATCCCATCCCCCACACTGGCAACAATGGAAAAGCTTTCAAACCCCCCACCGGGTAAAATACTTTACATCGCCTTCACGGTTTTGCAGGACTCCTCCCTCTTGGGATATCTCAACACAACCCGATGTTATGCTTCAGGGATAGAACGCCTCGTAGGCCCCACCGCATCACCTGCAATCTCTCCGAAATCCACCTTAATGACAATCCTAAGGAATGACAACTATCAGCATTTCGGCAATCCTATGGCACCAGATATAAGTTCGCTGATCCTAAAACACGCAACCCCCCCTCAGGAGATCAAGATAAAGAACGATAAAGACCTCCTTTCATTGGCGCTCACACGCACCAAAACCCTCCCAATTTGCCGCCATTGCCGCCACCACCTCGAAGCACTAATCGATTAGTCGCAAACCCCAATTTAATTCTTTTAATTTTTTCTTTAATTTTTTATACCGAATAAAAAACTTAAACTAGGCATCAGCATCATCGGTCTCGGTATCATCAGCATCATCGGTATCAGCATCATCCAAATCGATCGTTCCTTCGGCGTCAGAAGGGAAATCGATCGCATCATCGATCGTATCATCATCAGTACCATCGACACCAGCACCGGCGTCATCGGCAACATCATCCATGTCGTGGTTAATAACCTTGAAAGGAAGCCCAGACAAAGCCGTCAAAGCCGTCATGAATTGCCCGCGTAGCAAGTGGTTGTCAAATTCGTTGACGTACTCTGCACAGACCTCATCATCTCCTGCAAACCACACCACAAACAAATTCTCATCGTCGGTGAGATGGAACTCAATCTTCACCGCGGTGCTAAGATCCTTAGACATCACAGCGTTCAAAGGACGCTCAATGTCTTCATGAATGCAGATTCCGCGGTAGTCAATATTAGCCATGGTTGATATTGAAATCTCTGTTTGCTGTTTGTTCGAGTTGTGGCTCTGTTGTAGAGTCGGTTCCATCAGTTTCGTACGACCTCAACGTGGTTCGGTTCCGGTCCACGGTAACCACTCCGTAACCACTCCACTCCACGGTGGTTTCTCAGTCCACCCATCGTTTGATCGACTCCCATCGTGGATTCTCACCGTGGTGTTTTCACGGTGACTTCCGCAAGTGCACAAAAAAATCGTCGACAACCAACTTGGAGACCACAATCCGACAACAACAAACCAACCTTCAACAGTTTCCCTCCCCTTGTTCCTTTGCCTTTGCAATGTTTACCCTACTACATTTCTTCATGCTCATGCAGATGGTAGTCACCGTCGATGCTGCTTTAGAAATCACCTACACCAGTGGAGAGTACATCCATCACTACGTTTTCGCTACTATTGCGTTGTATTGTCTTTGGGATCAAGGTGTCGCGACTATCAAGGATGTGATCGCGGGGATCAATGAAGATGGGAATACCGGTGTTGCAAGAGTCACCGAGTACCGTCTTTGGTTGGCCCTTGTGCGCGACTTCGGTGTTCGCTGGGGTAGTGGAATGATTCCTGGTGATATCAAGGCGGCTGTTAACAACGTTGAATCTGGCATTGGAGTCCACGTTACCGATTGGGATCATGAACTTCCTGCCCCCTACGAAGGAGATACGGATGATGACAGCGAAGAAGAGGAGTAGGACTGAGTCAGACGGAGGCCTTGAGTGCCCTTGTGCGTCCCTATATCTTGGAGCCAACAACAAAACAGAGGATACAATAATCTATTAAAAAATAAAACAAATCTTATGCAACACACCACCCGTCTCTTCCACGGTAACCACTCCACCCACGTGGTGTAAATCCTAAAAAATACGGTAACCACCACCACCCCAACCTTTTACATTCCACTACTGTGTTGTCCTTGATATTGAACCACTCATGCCAAAGGCGATGATGTTTGAAACAAAGCCAATCGACATCAAGCGGTTTCGAGTAGTCAGAATGATGACCATGAACATTGATAGTCGTACCACATACAATGCACGGCTGCCTCTTCAAAACACCTTTTCGAATGGCTGTTGTTACAGCTCCATGAGCCCGTGCCCTCATCATTTGCACCTCAGTCCGACATTCCAATCTGAATTCACGTTCCTCTTGTTTAAGCCAGAAAGCCTTTGAATGTGCAAGCTGAAGAGCCTCCGTTTTTTTGCGCCGTTCCTCGTCAATCAATTTCTCCTCAAGAATCTTCTCCTTTCGCTCCTCCTTCTCGAGAAGCTCAGCCTCTTGTCGTCGCTTCTTTTCAAGAGTTGCATTATACCGTTCATTTTCAGCCTTTTCCAACAACCTCTTCCTATCACCACCTGTCCAATCACCCACTGATTCCTTCACCCGCTCTTCCAAGTCACTCAAATCAACACTCGCTGTCCAATCACCCACTGATTTCTTCACCCGCTCTTCCAAGTCACTCAAATCAACACTCGCCATTGTAAAAAAAAATGCAGCATGATTGGATCGCCTCGAATCTCTTGCCTCACTCGCGCACCACTGCATTCAAACTTCGCGCTCAAATTCCATGTGCTATTGCTGAATTTAGCCTTGAGTGCCCTTGTGCGTCTAAAACCCATTTTTTCATAAATTTTCTTATATTTTCTCATTTTAAAAAACTAAAACATGAAATACGAAGACGCCCATGCGTTTCACCTGTACTGCCAAACAGGTAAACACCCGTCTCTTCCTCCTACCCTTCCCCACGCGATAAGAATTTCCGAGAATCAACAGAAACCATTAACTAACGCTGTATCCCCCGTCCAAGACAACATTAACTCCGTCCCGTTCCATGTATTCAATGACAGTATACCTATAATTAGGGTTGAAAGACCGACCTCTGATAATAAGTCCCATGTTTGACCGTATACGCTCATCGCACTCAGCAACGTGATGACCAGGATCAACATGTTTATGCGCCTCATTGCAGTAAGGACAAATCACTGTATTAGAACCCTTAAGTCTTAAAGCAACAGGAGTCCCATAGTAGTTCTGCATATACGTCTCCATCTCCCCTACATCCATAGGAACGCTAGCAGTACTAAGACTTGGTGCATCCTCAACCACCGAAGGAGTAGGAGTAGATGGAAGTTTACTTGCCTCCGCAGCAGGAGTAGGAGCAGATGGAAGTTTACTCACCTCCGCCGCATTGCCATCGTCCTTTCCCTCAATTTCAGAAGCAAAATCTTCAATCTTCATAACACCATCCATCGTTAAAAAAAATGTGGATAGTCACTTCCAACATCATCAGCCTACCAGATTACATCACTATGATCGAGTTCATGAAACGGAAGTTTGTAACTGAAGGGTTTATCAGTTACAACCATGCACATGGTTCCCTAATCCTTTGTTGCCTGATCCATGAAGATGAAGAAGTCAACGTGCCCAATTGGTTCCCAATGTACACCGTACAACACCAAGATGATAACAACATGGATCTAGACCAACCCCCATCCATCCAGGGCAGCATGCTAATAGCCATGACAAACTGCGATTTACTCCACACCAAGAACCTAAAGAACACAAGATACAGACTAGCTGACCGCCTTGGGGTAACCCTATCCCCGTCATCAGTAACTGTAGAGTAACCCCAACGATAAACTAAAATCCCTAACCATAAGCGTGTATATCCACAAACATCACGCTTTCATGATCAAACACGATTCACTCTAAGTCTCCGGTACCCCGCGTAAGCATGATCTCGGTCTGACGAACCAGGACCCTGACACCTGAAGTTGAATCCGAATCCAAACCCACCAATCAGAACCCCCATCGGTAAGCACCCAATGAGAACCGGTTGAAGTAACCAACCAATCAAAATGAAGTTTGCTGGAGATAGTACCGACCCACCAAACAGTCTACAACCCAAGCTATTTTATTCAATGAAAGTTCCACCGCCTCTCGACCGGTTAAATAACCCGACCACTGTGGACTAGACTCGTGACTCGTCCCGTGACAGACTCCCCGTGGTCCCAAATTCTCTTCTAATTGAGGAAAAACATCATTTGAGAGTAGGAAAACTGAGTTTTGGAGGCAGTAGCAGAAGCAAGGGGTTGTAAGAGAATTTTGGTACTAGTACTGTTGACGCCGAAGCAGGAGCATTCAATCAAGGCGTACCGAGGTAGATACATACCAGAACCCAATTAACTGATCAGTACGGTACATGTAGCACTACTAAAGAATGAGATTGTTCATTGTCTTACTGTCGTTGCTCGCCCCCCGTGGCGGCCATGGCTTGTCCAGCAATGGTTTGAAGACCTTCAAGTCGAGCGTTTCCAGACTTCAGAAGCAAATCACAAAAAAGCCAAAAGCTCCAGAGCCCCCTCTGCTCGAGCGCATCGGTCTGGAAAGCAACACAGAACCCAAAACCTTCCAATTCCTATTCCAGCAAATCCCAGATCTTCTCACGGCATCCTTTCCGGTAAGCCAATTTTAAAATAATGAACGGAACATGATCCCTTGTATACCACCCATCGTTGTCAACCTAAATAACCTAATGGCACCATTTTTCTTTTTTCTTTCTCAATGTTTCTCTTTTTCTAAAGCTTTTGTTTCGGCTGGGGACGGGCATGTTCTCGGATGGCTATTCCATTTCCTTGGGACCTCGAGATGACAAGCGGTATACTGTCTTGGCATTGGGCAATTCGCAGATTCGGGAAATCTCCACCACTATCAAATATTCCAAACAGAATTTACCAATCATGCTATACGAATTTGAAGGTTGTCCCTTTTGTCGCAAAGTGCGAGAAGCCGTGTCCATGTTATCGTTGGAAGTCACATTTTTGCCCTGCCCCAATGGAGAAACCAACTTTCGACAAAACTTGACCACCACGACGCCCTTTCTCGTTGATCCCAATACCGGCGTCCAAATGGCCGAGTCGGATGATATTATCAATTATCTCTATCGAGTCTACGGCAGTACCAAATCCAAAATTCCCAAAACATTGAACCCCGACAATCCACTCGTACCACTGTCTGCCGCGTTGGGGTTGTTGCCACGCATTGCCCGTGGGACTACCTACCGGGCATCGAATGTCCCAGAAACGCCCCTCGTTGTCTGGCTCTACGAAGGATCGCCCTTTTGTAAAATTGTCCGTGAACGACTCGTGGAATTGGGATTGCCACATACCCAGATCTCGTGTCCGCGGGGGAGTTACAATCGAGATCGATTGTTTGATCAGACAGGAGGCAAGTTTCAAGTCCCTTACCTGGAAGATCCCAATACGGACGTGAAACTCTTTGAATCAGCTGCCATTATCGAGTATTTGGAAAAAGTATATGGACTTCCAGAACCCAATGTCAAGTATTTGTAAAAAACAAACAAACTGCAGCACCAGCAGCAGCAGTTAGTTAGTATGCAGACATGTGAGTGATCTCTGAGAGCAGTGCAACTATCTGACATGGAAACGGTACGGTATAGATGATACCGATTGGCTGCTCAGACGAAGTTGAACGGACCATTCATCGTCTGAGACATTTGCAGCAAACTTAGCAGCGATCTAGAAGATTCTGGACAACAAAAGCCAACAGCACAGGTTCTAATTGTAGTCTAGTGCAAAATAGCCGGATAGTCTCATCCATGTGTCTGCCTCATCGATTGCACCATCATTAATTAATTATCCCCTTGACTGCCTGTGTCGAATCAATCTACCGTAGCTAGTGCACCGGTGCCAACAAACTGTTTTGTTGGACACTGCCCAGCGACCAAATCGTCCGTCCCAGCCGACGATCTGTTCACAATTGGCTACATCATACGGCTGTACCAGGTACCCACAACTTGGCGGATCATCTACATTCCAAAGCTTGCATCATGCACAGTCAAAAGCTCCAGCCAAGCCTTTCGATTGTAACCCCTACCGTAACGCTACTAGTAGCTAGTCTAGTAGAGGTCGTGTTGACTTTCTAGAAATTCGGCTTTTTTTCAGCGTTCGTCTCCTGTTTCCTCAGTTTGCTCGCTATTTGGATCGAATACATGCACAACCGAATATTGTCAATCCAGCCATTGTAGCCAGTTACCGTAGAGTTACATCGATCCGTGACAGTACCGAACACACACTCAGGTTCCGCTTTACTGGCTACACTCCGTTACCGGTACCTGCTTTGGATCCTTATGACATACATGCAAACCGAACATTTTCAATCCGCCATCGTAGCCAGCTACGTAGAGTTCATCGATCAGTGACAGTGGCAACAGTACCAAACACACTCAGGTTCGACTCTTGCTCGCTGCAGTTGTTACCTCGCATTGGATCTTTTGACGAATACATGCACAAAAACAGAATATTGTTAATCCGCCATTGTAGCGGCTACGAACAGTTACATCGGCGACAGTGTCAACAGTACCGAACACACCAGGTTTCCGCTTTGCTGGCTACACTCCGTTGCGTTACCTTTCATTGGATCCTTTTGACGAATACATGCACAAAAACGACTATTGTAATACAGCCATTGTAGCCGGCTACGTATAGTTCATCGATTGACAGTGGCAACAGTACCGAAGTTCGGCCTGCTCTCAGTTCCGTACACCGGTACAATCCGTTCCTCGCATTGGATCCTATGACGAATACATGCACAACCGAATATTCTCATTCCAGCCATTGTAGCCAGTTACCGTAGAGTACATCGATCGTGATTGGAACAGTACCGAACACACTCAGGTTCCACTTTACTGCTACACTCCGTTACCGGTACCTTCATTGGATCCTATGACGAATACATGCACAACCGAATATTTTCTAATCCAGCCATGTACCAGCTACCGTAGAGTTCATCGATCAGTGACAGTGGCAACAGTACGAACACACTCAGGTTCACTTTGCTCGCTACACTCTTCCGGTACCTTGCATTGGATCCTTATGACGAATACATGCACAAAACCGAATATTGATCTCAAGCCATTGTAGCAGCTGCCAGTAGTAGATTGGCAACAAGTACTGTTTGGCAATAACAGGAAATGTCAGACACACGAAGAATCACCCCAAACAGTAGAAATAACAAGAAGGGATGACCGGAAGGAGGATCCACTCTCTTGGTTGTTGTCGAGTAGCTAGCCATTGCTCCTGTTCCCTTTCAAGAGTCAACGACTCAGATGATCTATTATCTTACGAAAGAAGCAATCGTTGCCCGAGGACTTGTGCATACAGAAAAATGGGGCCAGGAATACAACTACCAAGGAATGCACCACCAAACCACAAAGAAAGTGAGACACTGGAGGGATAATCCAGTAAGGATCACACTCTCCTCTGTCTTTTGTGCGTTGTCGTGTATCGCTGCCTCCTCTGGTTGACTGTCGCCTATTCAATGTACTCGACACGACTGTCGTTCAGCTGTGGTAGGGCTGGAGTTAAGCAGTTCCTCCATACCATCCCGTAGCGCGTAGCCTCTTCTCCTTGTTATACGGATCGATCAAGTCGTTCGTTTGGGGGAACCCCGCGGGGATACCCAATGGGGTTATTTCCCGGCGTCTGGCAGTGCAGCAGAGAAAACAACCATAATAGATATGAGTTTTGTATTCTGTTGCTCAACTGCAGACGACAGTGAGACTTACCTTGGTTTTCAAATTGCACCAACTTGGCCGTCATGGCCGAGAACTGACTGCATCCACTGAGTCCATACGGATTCAATAGGATGGCTCGAAATCCGCACCAGAGAAGGAGCTTTGAGTGAGGCTTGAATAATCATATATAGGGTGCGATCGATCGATTCGAATAATTAATTAAAACCAGCTCACCTGTTGATGGCCGAGCTCGGAATTCTCTCCTGTTTACCATAGGAATTGAATGAGGGAGAGAAGTCAGCGCTGTACCTTCAATTAACGCTCTTGATAATAGGCTTACATCATACAGTACCGTACCAGTCGTTCAATCGTTCCAACAACATTCTTGTCGGCCAAGCTTGGATTTCTCTCCTCTTTGCCATAGCAATTCAATGAGGGAGAGAAGTCAGTGCTGCACCTTCAATGATGGACTTGAACGGTACCAGTACGAGCTGCAGGCATTCAGTTTATCCTTAACCTTAGTAACTTCAACGGTTCTTGTATCCACGAATCGATCTAAATCTTTCGCGATACGCATGACCGTTGATTCTGCAACTGAAGTGCGGGTACACTAATTTACACAGTAAACGCGAGCCAATCGATTTCAGAGTGCAACTGAGGGGGTAACCTAAAGGAGCGTCGTCTCACTCAGGAGACGTAATAATAATCACAAGACTCAGTACAGCGTACGTACCAGCTGTGACTGGTTCAGTAAACGTGATATCATTTTTATTTTGACAAATTCACAAGTGTGAAATTAAAGCTTGTTTCAGTGACACAAACGTGAAACTTTCTGCTTTTTGTTTGGATTTTCAGATTCTTGAAACTAGTTTCACACTTGTGTTCCTCCCCCTTTCTTTTCCGGACGGTGCTGGTTGTGGACTGACCTCCGGTACAAGTGCGTTCGCATCAGAATTTTGGATGCCAACAGCTCATCAAGTTTCAAAGTTCCACACCTGCGTTTAGAAGTTTGCAACTTCCCGACCTGATGCTGGTCTTTTCACCACATCTTCCCTATTATTTCTTGAAGGAGCAAGAAACAAAGAGGAAAATAATGGTGCGTGTCTTTCGGTGTTGTTGCTTATGTCAATTGTTGATTGTTATGGGGTTTCCGTCTTGATAGCCTTTTGATTGATTTGATTTGACATGATTGCATTCGCATGGCCCCATGTTAAAACGTTGGGTAAAACCGGTACAGTCGTACCGTACGGTACCACACCCGAGAGGTACCGGTACCGGTCACTACGAGTTGTACCGTACGGTAGCCGTAAGGGGACTTGGGTGACTCGCTCCAGGACCGTCCGACGGTTTTAGCTCAGGTTTTAAAAAAACTTAAAATATCGCAGTGGAAACATTCCCTTAAACATTCCCTTAAAACATTCCCTTAAATCCTCAACATTCCCTTAACATTCCCTTAAATCAACATTCCCTTACCAACATCCCCTTAAGGCTTCGAAACATTCCTCTAAGCCTTCATGTAAACCCCATAGAACATTCCCTTAAAAAAATGAACATTCCCTTAAATAAACATTCCCTTAAAACATTCCCTTAAATCCTCAACATTCCCTTAACATTCCCTTAAAGCTTCAACATTCCCTTAACATTCCCTTAACAAGAACCACGATTTGACCAGTTTTTAAAAATGAGCAAAAACCGTCGGACGGTCCAGAGCATAATGCAAACACATGTACACACACGGACATCGTACATGTACTACAGTGGTATCCTCACACACTGCTGTCCATATCCCGTTCCAACAACATAATACGACTTTTGCTTCAGACTGATACCGAGGAGACCAACACCAACGCGGTCCCAGCTGGGATCGTCTCCAACGATTTGTCCTCATTGCCGCTTCCATCCCAACATCGATGACGGGTTTGGTCAACAGTTTGACCGGACTCATCTTCTTACGACTCTTTATTGGAATTGCCGGATCATCCTTTGTCATGTGCCAATGCTGGTCCACTCGCATGTTCTCCAAGGACATCGTAGGAGTTGCCAATGGACTTGTGGGAGGATGGGGAAATCATCTAAGAAGCGCATTTTTAGGTAGTGCTAGAATCGACATGCGTGCAGGTACCAAACGCCAACCAGCACGATCCCGATCCGTGACGTAATTTCTTCCAAGAATGCGTGCAGTGATTGGAATC
>CAICTM010002612.1:0-13101 GCA_903772945.1 Seminavis robusta | reverse complement strand
CGACCGACAAATCCCAGCGCTGGTTGCGGTTGAGCGCAGCCCCGAAAGTTGGGATTTTTTGGCTGGACTGACAAAGGAGAACGTCGAGTTGCCTCCTAAACAAGACTTTCATTCTTGCTTCAGCGCATTGTCCAAGATCACCCAAATCTAGCTTGGAACCAATTTTGTGACACGAGATCAGTTCAACCATGGGAAGTGCAAGAACATTGATACTGCCTGGGCCATCCTGTTCCAAGTTGGCAAACGCAGCATCTTCTAAACTCTGATAACTCTCACAGAATGAATCGATCAAGTCGGGCACAATCCTCTTCACGGCATCCCCTCCAAGGAGTGCGTGGGTTTTGGCAGCAGCGGATTCAATGCAATCAGAGAGCATGACTTCACTGCCCCCCATACAACGAATCATAGTTTGCGCGTTGTACTTTCCATCCTTCAGACTTTGAAGAGACCTACGAATCTGGCCTTCAATTAGTTTGCGCTGCGCAGTCTCTCCGCCGATAGTTTGGTTCAGCAACGTGAGGAACTCGTCAAAATTGCTGTTTTTCAATGATTCGGTGTGGATCAAAGAGTCGCTGAGGATATCGTACGTCTCCAGTATCCTCTCGTCCTCGGTCAGCTTATTCCATCTGCGTTGTCCAAGCTGGAAGCGACCAACCTTTTCGATGAGATCCTTGTCAAAAAAGGATTTGAATTGATCCAATGACATGGACGAAGCGCTTTGATGGATGAACGCATACATCGCGGAAACTGGAACGAATGAGGGCTTCACTTTTCTGCTTTTTGCTCGCATGCGCTTTGTTGACAGACACGAGGCAGGAACTGGAGATAGTGACAGGGACGCAAGACTTTCAACAACTGTGCCTTGTCGTGTCGTTCTTTTGCCTGTCCCATAGACCTCCGAAGATGATCCTCGTGTGGCAGTGCCGTTTCCTGTACCATTGTTTGCTTGAAGATAATCTTCATACCTTAGTTCTTCGATAGACTTGTGCTCGTACACAGGCATGGCAGATATCGTTTGAAAAAGGATGGTACCGGTAGAGGTTTCAACCTGACGAGGTGTAGGTTGGTATGGAGTGCTTTTCGTCCCACCCGTGGTTGCAACAGAAGCACTCCAACGCCAGTCTTTGCTTCCGAAGTGCCCATCAGCAGCGTTGGTGGACCGGAAACCTCCTGAGGGAGCTCAGACGAAAGATGAGGGATTCACCCAAGAGTTGAGTACCACAACAATAAATACACTGTTCTTCGCGCAAAAGGAACATGCGTACCTGGAGATCCAAAGGAAAGGGCAGCGGACGTATTTGACACGGATGGAGCAGGGGTTGGAAGCATGAGCCCAGGCGCTTTGCCTGCAGTCGATCCAAAACCAAACGAAGGTGTAGGTGCAGGGGCATTACTTGTAGTGGTAGTTGACGTCCCAAAAGAAAAAGGACCTGACGAGCCAGAGCCAAAGGGTGCGGGCACAGAGGCATTACTTGTAGTCCCAGTTGCCGAGGCCCCAAAAGAAAATGGACCTGATGATCCAGAGCCAAATGGGGTGGGTACAGCGGCATTTCTTGCAGTCGTAGTTGACGTCCCAAAAGAAAAAGGACCTGATGAGCTAGAGCCAAATGGTGCGGGCGCAGAGGCATTACTTGTAGTCCCAGTTGCCGAGGCCCCAAAAGAAAATGGACCTGATGATCCAGAGCCAAATGGGGTGGGTACAGGGGCATTACTTGAAGTCCCAGTTGCTCCAGATCTCCCAAAAGAAAAAGGACCTGACGATCCAGAGCCAAATGGTGTCTGTGCAGGGGCATCACTTGTAGTCGCAGTTGCCATCGCACCAGACGTCCCAAAAGTTGAGGCTGGGAACGAAGACTGAGGAGCTGCGAAAGAAGACGATTCAGTCTTGTCACCGTCTGACTTCTGACTTGGGGTACCAGCTTTAGGTGGAGACATGAATGGGTTGGATTCCTCCTCTGGATCAACAACAAAGTTCACCGATCCGAAGGTCCTTGCAAGTTCTTCCCTGGCTTCGAGAACAAGTTCTGCCTGTTCTTTGTCACTTGGATCGTCCACTTTGTTGAACAAGACAATAATCGGAACTTCCTCGCGTCTCTTGCTGTTGTTTTCAACGAGGTTCAACAGAAAAACCTGGTCTTCTGTATTGACTCCCTGCCTGCCATCCATGACCAGCACCAGGCAATCAAACGTATCCCATTTCTCAATGACATAGTCCTTGTACTTGCTGCACGCTCCGGCTTCGTTGATACCAGGAATGTCAACTACAACCAGTTGAGTGCCCTTTCGCATCTCCACCAAGTTCTCGGTGAGTGCAATGTCAAACCACTTCTCCTGCACGTCGACACTCTCTCGAAGTTCCCTATTGTCTGTTGTGATCTCTTCCAAAGTCGACTTGGCAGAGCGGGGTTCATCGGTGTGCGGGAACCAAGGGGTGCCACCGTCTTCTGCCCCACCAGCGTTGGCGCCGCTGCCAACGTTGTCGTCCTTCCTGCCGTCAATGGGTTCCTTGCTGTCGTCTTTCGTGCAGCTCTTGGGTTTTTCGTCTCCGATCATTTCTTCTTCTTTTTGGCAATCAGGTGCCTGCGCACCATATCCTTCGGTTTGGGGTGACACAGCGTTGGCGCCGTTGCCAACATTGGGTTCCTGGCTGTCTTCTTTCTTGCAGCCCGCGGGTTCTTCCTTCTTTTCGTTGACAGGTTCCTTGCTACCATCATCATCCGCTTTGGTCATTTCTTCTTTCTTGCCATCAGCAGGTGCCCCGGTACCAGGAGCGCAGATCCTGAAGTAGTTCACACCTGCAGTTGTCCGTTTCATGCTAACTTCGCCATACTTTTGCTTGAAAAGGGCATTCAATACTGTGGTCTTGCCCGCTGAAACGTTGCCCAGCAATGCAATCTTGATCTCGGAAGTGCCAAGCAACATGGTTCTGGATTTCGAAAGGCTAGATACGTTTTCCTTTGCTTGCTAGTAGAGGTCAGGGCCACAAAGTTTTGTGGCAGATCCAAGCCACTTCAAACTCCAGCTTTCCAGAGGAGCCTCACCTAGCTAGCTAGCTAGCTAGCTAGCTGGCTACCTGGTAGTGCAACGGCCAAGGACTTCAAGAATTTTGCCCCCCGCGGCTAGTAGGCCCTCCTTCCTGTCTGAAACTGAGCATGTTCTACCAATTCCCATCCAGCTGACCGGCTTTCACGCAACCATCATGACCACTTTCGGTGCTCTCTGCGATCACCTGAAAGCTCCCGTCCGGTGTTTGGGGATTTCTTGTGCTGGCTGGTGGAAGCGTTTCCCCGTTTCCACTCTCCAGGGTCACCGGGTCATCGTGTTCGCTTCCTTCACACACGCAACCCACTTTGCATTGCGCTGCCCGCAACCTCCACTACTAGCTAGTACTACATGTAGCTTGCTAGTACCGGTGCCGGTACATGTACCGATACCGATACGGTCGAAAGGGCTTCGAGCGAGACATTCGGAAAACCCTCCCAATTCAGGGAGATGAAGCAAACATTAAATGCCTGAAATCACAGAAATCTTCATCTCCCTTTCCGAAACAGCTATGTCTGCCGACGATGGTACCAACAAAGACCTTTTTGTTGTTGTTCTATCGTAGCATGAACATGGACGTCTAACGGGGACGTAAGAGGCACGGGCACAGCAGCAATTGCGATAAGTGATTAGCTCTTGCAAACAGTTGAGGTTCCGCAGGGATCATGTGCTGTTCTTGGGCCATGGTTGTTGGGTCATAGTTGTCAGCTCAGAAGCGAATAAGACTTGCCGTTGTACTGCAGTAGTACTCGTAGTCCACCGGCACCGGTATGTTGGGTGTGTAGCTTCTGCAAACACCACAGATCGATTCAGGAGCTTTGTTCAGGTCACTAGCTAGCTGACTGACTGGCGGAGAGCTCTCGACTTGGATCTTGACCATCATTATTTGCACTCGAATGAGAACGCCAACACAAACAGAGATCAAGTACTACTATGCATAGTATCAGCGGACTGCAGTATCGACTTCAATATCCCGGACGAATAGCGGCGACTTCACTGATACTCCTACTTCTGCTCCTTGTACCGGTCTGCACCAAAGTACTCGATTTCCCGTTGTTTGTCTTCGAAGATTAAAAAGCGAATGCAAAAGATCTGATCTTCATCACTGACGTCACCCCACCTGCCACAGCAAGCAAAGCAAGGATGGTTGACAGCTTCCATAGCCAGCATACTAGTAGATGCCGTATGTGCAGCTGGGCTTCACTCTCCTCCCGACTATCTTTTGTAGTACTAAGATATAGCAGTTTTTGGATTGCAATTCAATGTTTTGTACATCATGTCTACCCCTTTTTTAAAAGCACACTAGAGTGGTGAGCAAAAGAACAATTTTGCAACCGCGGCTGGGCTGTCGCCTGATCATGCTGGCCTTCTCGCTAGGTCGAAAGGGGTGGAAGGCAGTGATCTGATTGGCTGAGAGGACCGAAGAACAATGTATATGTCAGCGATATATAAGGAACAAGATTTAAATCAATTAACGTACCATTTATAGTTATTACGGATACAGTGTGCTATAAAGTTCGAAATTTCGTGTTTCTGTTTTCGCGAAAGAAGGATTCCTCCGTTCGTTCGATCGATCGTCGATCGACAATGACAACAACCACCGGAGAGCCACCGGAGAGCCACCGGAGAGCCACTCGACAGTCATTATCTTGGCCAAAAAGCCACCAACAGCAGCAGCAGAAGACAGCATCATGGAGCCACCAACAGCAGCAGCAGCAACAACACAAAATGGAGGAATGGGTTGCCAAAGCCAGAATAGAAACTCCCAGCAGAAGAGAGCTTATGAACTCGCCAAATTGAACAACAACAGATCCAAGAGAGCCAGAGAAGAAGGACCGCAAACAACACTGGAAGGAGTGGTAGCAGAAGTCTTTGATCCACTCAAGAACTGTGTCATCTGTAAGGCCAGACATCTTGGTCTCAGAGTCCCCAAGAGATCACACTCTGTCTTCTGTATTAAGAATAAAATAACAAAAGGACAAGGACCTTTGAATGCGCTGACCATGGAGACAATCAAAGAAAGCAGAAGACTCACCAGACAATTCAGTGCTCCTCTACCACTGAATGAGAGAGGAAGCTGGAGGCATTCCACAAGAGAAAATGGAGAAGCATTCTTTGCTGCTAGAACCAACACAGCCAAACCAAAGCAGAGCCGGCAACAGCAACAAAAGGCAGCAATGGCCACTCCAGTAGCTCTTTGTCAAAAGGTAACCACTCTTGTAAATGATACTGCCTTTGTGGAAAAGCACAAGAAGAAAGGAGCACCACTGGCAATGCTAGCAATGGCAGAAGCAGTGTCAGAATCCATTACCAGGGCAAAGAATCCAGAACTCTTCCACAAACACTTCCAAGGACTCACCATGACAGTTCCCTCCACAGAGGAGCAATTCGAGTCTCCTCACTACCACTCCATTGTTGGGCAGAAACTCCTTCTAGTGGACTGGAATCGATGTGGAATTACAGTTCCTTGTCCCGATGGAAGATGCTCTGGCCAACTCAAGAATGCGAGGCACAACTGGTCCAAGAACAAGACCTTGTTCCCTATCTTTGGCATCACTGGTCCTCCTTCTTGGTGTATAGTCATGTCCATGGTTTGTGGAAGCTGCAACAGAAGATTCGATGCCAACTCTGCAGAAGTGCTGGTCTCGATCCAGACCACGCTTCATTGCTCTATCCAGTGGAGTCCAAGTATGCTCTACCTAACAGGCTTGTCACTTGGAGCGAACAGCAACAGAATTATTCGATTCTATCATGTTAACCTATGGAAATGGAGACCTATGCAGCCGCCTCATCTACAATGCAATCACAAGAGAGTATCTTAGAGCCATGATGTCTTACTCTCATACTGGCAAGGAAGCGACACTGATCCAGATCCTTTCTTCAAAAGGAGGAACTTACATCAGACAGTTCCTCCCCTTGGTGACACCATCGTACTCTTATGATGCTGTTGTGCTTCAACAGGAATCCGTGGAGGATCAGTGACAACACAAGACACACAAGAGAGATAAAAGTGTCAGTTGCAACAAGGAATCTTCTGCAAGGACGATACCTTTCAGGTGGTAGAACTACTCCAAGATCTTGGTGCTGGCTGCTGTTTGCGATGGCTGGCTACTGAGACTGGTGGATTGCTTGCTGTCTTGTTCCACCACAAAGACAATCCACTTCTCCCTGCTGCCATGCAGCTAGCAAGGAGGAGCCACTTCAACCAGCTGCCATGTACAGTGATACACTGGCCCCACAAGGATGACTACTGGGAGTCTCTTTCCAGGATTGAGGAAGACTTGGCCTGTTTCATATATGAGAAGAGGATACTGTCAACTTGAGAAAGGGACACATTGATCACATCAAGCTATGTCAGACCTCTTGGATTGTTGTATGTGTACTCACCTGATGACTATGAGAAGCTGCTGCATGCTCTGAAACATGATCTACTATCCACCAATGGCAATGTACTCCATGGCTGAGATCTCAGATATGCAAGCTCCAAGGTCTTCAGAGCAGGTACTCCAAATACTAAGGAAGAAGATGAGTAACCAGAGACATGAGACAGAATTTGCAACAGTGGTTCTGCAGTAAAAGGTGACTGCCAGTGATGTTAGCCAGCCAGGACAGGGCCACTCGATCCAGTCAAGAATTACCTTGTTCACTTCTGTTACCAAACCAGCAGTAGAGAACTGTGTTGACAAAGCCATTCCCTTGGCTGATCCCTGCCACTGGAAGACATGTATACACTATCCAACCTTCTCCAAACTCCAAGCACAATCTTCCAGAGTACCTATCAAGGAGAGGAGAGTCAAAGTTAGAGGTTTCCATGACAAGTTTGCCCACTTTGGCAATGGTGGAATGAGAAGACCCTGCTGATGCACTCAACCTTGCTGGCCTGCTAGATACAACCTCAAGATTGGCACAAGAGAGCCTTCCTGTCAAGAATCAGCGATGCAGAAGGAAGTAATTCCAGCTGGATGGGAGAAGGTTGTTCCTTACTGGAACCATTCAGAGTTGGCTTACCTGAATGACATGTGCAGAGGCTGTTGGTCTGGAGCACCATTTCCAAATGCAGAACCACTGCCAGAGGATAATGGAAGAAAGATTCTTTTCAGAGTACATTGTTGGATCAAACCTCACAGGCAGAAGTACTCACCAAATGTTGTTGCTTGTGTAGATTGTGCACAGTCCAGTTGAAGCTTCACACCACAACCGGTTCCACACCACAACCCACAACCGGTCCACAACAAACCAAACCGGTTCCACAGCTCCACCTCACCACCCAATCCACCACCACAAGCAGCTCCTCCTGTAGCACAAACAAGAAATTCTTAATTGGTAACCTGATTCTCTATCAGCAACAACACCAGATTAAATGATGCAACTTGCCTTAATGCAGCAGCAATTCCAACCAATACTGCCAGCTCCTTTCAGCAACTCCACCCGAAGGGTTGGCTGTCACAATACTGCCATTGGTGACTCCCGAAGAGGAGACCACCACATGATCCCATTTGCAATCTAAATTGAGTGGTATGGGTAGCAACAAAGAGTAAATATTAGATCCACAAATCTTTCTAATTTATGCCAGTAACTTACATATCATTGCCAATGAAATAACAACCATAGTCTCACTCATTCAGTAATTTCTTGAAGGAAATCTTCTTCTTGTAGTCAATCCAGTGGCAACATAATAATGCCAAGCATCCATAACACTGTCCTTGGGAGAGAATCATAGCTCTCACTAATCTTTCCCTCACTAACCAGAGATGCACTCAATGAAGATGTCCTTTCCTTTCACAGGATGTGGCGACGGCGACTCCAGCATTTAGAGAGGGTGGAGATGACAGCTCTTACATTTTGGACTTTTCTGAAGGCCTGAAGCTACATGTAATCCATGATGTCGGTCATGGCAGGAGGAAGTGGCTTGCATGCTCCTTGCAATATCAACTCCTCAAGAACGGTCACTTCCATGCTGGTTGTGGCAAACAGAAGTTATCCTCCTCATCACTGTTGTACCCAAAATGACATACTTGCAAGTGAATCCATGCCTTGTAATCTCAGCTCATTGAATGGGTATCTTTTGACACTTTGCAGCCACTTGGAGAACCATGGACTAGTAGCAATCCTCATTGTCGACGTTTGGTGGAGGACGTTCGGTGGAAGGACGACGTTCGGTGGTTTCGATCTGAATTGGCGAGTTTCGTAGCTCTCGTATTGGTAGAGGAAGGGTTGGTAGTGGTATCGATAGTCGGTCGGTAGTGGTATCGGTAGACGAAGGAGCGGTAGTGGTATTGGTAGAGGAAGGAGCATCGGTAGTAGTAGTAGTAGTAGTAGTAGTAGTTGTTGCCAAGGTCGGTCGGTCGCTCTGGTGTGTCGAGTTGTTGTTCTTGCATAGGAGCGACCGAAATTGTAGGAGCGGAGCGATCGATCGATATTGGAGGAGCGGAGAAACAATGTTAGATAGCCAACAGTATAATAGCAGTAGCAGACAACAGTAATAACACCAATTGATTCCTCATTGTCGACCATTCGTCTCTTACCTTATCGACCACAACAACAACAACAACTTGATCGGAGCAAATAATACACGAGGATTTGAATGAACTGGAAATAATGGGAAGGTCTGGTGCGAGCGAAGGAAAGGGAAAGAGTCAGTTGCTATCCGTTGAAATGATTTGAATTCCTGTCACGATTTGAATCCCACTGACGTATTTGCTGACATATTCATTGTTCTTCAGACATGATACATCGTTACTTGAGAGGGGGTACCTACCTGAAATGACCGGTCATTGCCTTCTCCCCTCAATTCTCTAAGTAAGATTGGTGTCGTTGTGTCTGGAGGTTTGCCCTGCCTGCTCTCGATTCGGAATCTGGAACTCAACCGATAACCCTCTCCCTCTTCTTCTTCTTTTTCCCTCCCCCGCGCTCATGCCTAACCCCCCCATAAAGTCCAAGTGACAACCTCAAGCTATTCAGGCTCCTGCGTTGGAAATGACATCGCTGGTGCGGTCTCCGGCTTGTTGGTTCTTGCTCACTCATTCACTTTGCCTCGGTCAATTGTCGCTTCCAAAAGAAGCCGTCCACTCAGGGCGTGGGTTCTTTGTTGGCTATAGTTGTGACTCCACCCGGTTCGCCGATGTATTTTCATACGATGATAACACAAGAGGCCAAGGAGACGATTGCACGGAGCAGTCCTAACTAAAACTAACTTCAAAAAGGCAAAGCCGACGTTTCGTGACACAAATGGCTGGTACAGATAGATCGTGGAGCGTGGACGTTTGTCGTGGAGATCGATTCTTGTGGGACGGTTTCCCCTACTAGTACTAGTACTGATCATGACCCAAGCATCATCTCATCAATCAGGCTTCATCCCAGTGGAAGGATCCGTACCGGTACCGGTACCGTACCGGTACGGAACCTGTGATTTTGCTACTTGTGTCCTCGCACCTCAAGCAACTTGAAAACGTCTCGTTGTGGAGGCAACGGCCATCCGCGAGGATCGTTTCAAAAGTGCACGTTGATTTCCGACCCGACAAGCTTCATAAAAACTTCGGCCTCGATTACTTGCATCGAACCCACAACCAACCAAGTGAGGTAGGCGTAAGCCAAAAGTCCAAACAATGTCGCAAAACAAACTTGCCAAGCAAATAGCGGAGACAGCCGGTGGTGATTTCGGAGTATCTGCACGGTTGGACATACCCACGGGTATGATTGGATTATTAGAGCCATTTCCTAGTGAGGAGGATCGGGATGCATTCTATGCCTTCCAAAGCAACAAAGAAGGAGAAGACTTCATGAGGCGCTTGAAGAGAAGTGGATGTAGCTATGTAGCACGAACACTTGATGATCCTCAGACTAACCTCACAAAGTCGTCCGAGCATCCTTACCGATATTCAGCATTGAAGCAGCTTGTTGCTCAATACCCAGCATCCATCACTGCCAAGCAGATGTTTGCGGCGGCAGATGGTTGTTACACAGCAAAAGGGTACATCAAGTCAGGAGACTTCAAAGGTGCGGCGAGAGCACTAGCAGAGGCCCTCCGCCAGGATTGGATGGAGGCAAACAAGTGCGTAGCCGGCACATTCTTGGACGACGACATGGCTGCATTGGAATCAGAAATGATTGCACTCTACAACAATGTCTTCCAAGCGAAAGGGCTCCGATTTGACGCCCTTTTTGTCCACGTCTTCATTCTCATGTACCGTGACGATATTGAAGGAGGCTAACAAACCCATCAACTTGGCGAAATGCGAAGTTCCAGAAGACCCTGACATTCTTTGGATACAGTGCGTTGTGAAAAAGCTTCTTGGTTGTCCCGATCAGGCAGCTGACTCCATCCGACAAGCCCAAGCTCAGAATAAATGGTGCAGTACGACCATGTACTGCCTCATGATTCAAGCCAAACAACTTGAATTCTCGGAGAATTGCTCACAAGAAGAAGTGGCAGACGAGCTGTTCGATGAGATAGTCCAGCAAGCGGAAAAGGACTCTGAACACTACGTAAGAGTCTGCTACTGTGTAGCCCTGCGATATGCTTTGTGTGGCCCACGCTACATGGGTAAAGCAAAACGGTTCTTGAATGCCGCCGAGCAAGCGGACAGAGACCGCCTCCCCATTTTTGATGACAATGATGTTTCATCCTTGCGAACCTTTGCCAAGGATCTGATTGGCAAGTACGAACCATGTGGCAATCCCGACTGCGCCGATCATGCTCTGTGGGACTGCGATTGTTGTTTTCAAGTGAGTTATTGCAGTAAAGAGTGCCAGAGAAAGCACTGGGATCAGCACCATCAGAGTTGCAATTTTGCACCCTGCAAACGCACGAAAAAGCCCCACCACCTCGCCGGAAGGGTGGGAGTTGGTGGATTGATATTTGCATACCTGGTGTCATCATTCACGCTGAACAAGCAAAGAGAATCTGCCAGGAGGACGACAGAAGAGCAAACAAACGTACGACATCGAAAAACACTAAAAGTAGTCTAGTAGAAAAGTATCGAGGACATGCAGTTGCCGCCGCCTATTAATACATTTTAATACCAGTGATCACAAAGCTGGCTTCACCACTTTTGATCACTCGCAGCGTGGGAATTTTCAGCAGCAGTAGCCACACAGCTCTACTGGCTATGCCGTAGCGAATCCGCGGAAGCTCACAAGAAAAGAACAACCTCGCGGAACGTTTCGGAGAAACTTTCCGGGAGCTTTGTGTTCTGAAGGGAAATAGCCACCGCAGAAGATGATGGGCTGCATGGTTCGGCTGACGGTGATCGCACCATTCGGTTCGGGTCAGTTGAATTTGGTGCCATAATTTGGTGCCGGTGCAGTTCTCCTGCACCGCCCTTGCACCGCACTGCACCAAAATTAGGGGCACTTCAACTAGCGTAACTAGAGTGACTGACGTAACTAGCATAACTAGCGTAGGGTAACTGACGTAACTGGCGTGCAACTGACGTAACTGGCGTAGAATATTGGAGGATGACAACGTGGTCGTCATTTCAATAGCTTGGTGCGTAAACAACTCTACAGAGACAACAAAGCATCCACAGAGGTGTTACAATGAGTTACACCTACCTTTTAAGCTTTTGCAGCTTTTGAATCACTGCAGCGGCATCACCCCCACCTATGTTCCAACAGCTGAGCACTGCTGCGAGAAGGATCCAAGTCAGTCAAACAAGATGCAAATACAAGTCAGTCTCATACGGGTACAAGATGCCATAGCATGGTATTGCCACTTTGGACCAAGCTCTAAAGCAATACAATTAGGTGTTAGTAAACTTTATGATTAGCTGATAAAGCTACTTGTAACCCAGTCATTGATAGCTAGCTATAGCTTTGTTAGTAGATTAATTTCAGCAAGCAGCCATGTGCATGCACCTGTAACGGTACCCTTACTGGTACCGGTACAAGAGCCAACATGACACGGAGTATCTTAATGTAAAGGATTTCAATTTTTACTTTTAAAAAATGCAATTTTGTATTATTGTACAGGCTGGTTTCTTTGCGCTCACATACAAAAGACCCGTTCTGTATTTGGTTGAGTCATGCGTGTATATTGCTCTAATACTTTTTATCACTCCGTTAAATAGATGAAGACCACAAGATCCCGACAGGACTTAACAACTTCAACTGACGTGGAAGGTGCCATTCTCCTGTAGGAGCACTGCACCAGTCAAATGGCACCAAATTCACGCGACTCTTCGATTTGATGCAGACCATAGCACAACAGGCGCGGCAAAAGTCAGAGTATCTCATAGTTTTGACCTGTTGTAGAAGATAGAAGTCTCCTCTTCCAAAACCCAACTATTAATACCGATTACCGGAGCTATTGTTGAGATCTAGGAATGGAAGCCCAGCAGCCTACCGCCAATGATGGCATCAGTGGGCCCTCCATTCATGAGGACAACACAGGAAACCACGTGTTTGACGATGTCAGTTTGATATGCCCTCAGGACCCAAGACGCATGGAGCTTACTCCGCTGGAACTGGTACAATCGCTGGAAATCAAGGCTGCCATTCATCTTTCTCCCGAAATGGATCAAATCAAGGACTTTGACTGCGCCCAACTTGCCATTGTGGACGGGGATAACCGGGCAAAGGCTCTGGAACGGGTGCAACACTTTCAAATCTTTCGGGAGGAATACGAGTTGAAGGATACCTTGGAAGAAGGTATCCGGCTTGTAGAAGCCCTGGTCAAGCTCATACCCAAGTTGATTCTCAGTGTCTCTCTCAACGTTGCGGATGGCAGCTACGTTTACATCATGGACTTGGCAGGCTTTGACCAAGATGCCCTCAAGACCATTGCGGAGGGCAAATTGCAGAATGGGGTTTCTGAGGGAGCCATTAGAATTATAGTAACCAAAGCTAGAACAATGATGATCCATGCGTCACTTCTATGGCCGGAAGTTGATGATGAATCCCTGTGGCCCTTTGCAGTCTCTCATTCAGCACACCTTTACAACCAAACTCCAAATTCAGTTACTGGCATTGCTTCCATTGAGTTATTTTCCAGAACTTTCAGTGATTGTCAAGTCATTAGAAATGCCCATCCATGGGATGCCCTGCATATGTTTTGGAACC
>CAICTM010002611.1:0-13115 GCA_903772945.1 Seminavis robusta | reverse complement strand
CCCCCATAGATCCTTCATGCGTAATTTCTTAGCATGAGGTTGAGCAATCAAGGTTCCGGATCTCCTGATCCAGTAAGCAACGGAGTTTAACGGTTTTGGTTTCCCTTTTTCTCGCTTGTTAAATCTAACATAACGATGGGTTGAGGTCTCTTGTCTTGCGACGTTTACGAGGTGGTTGGCCACGGACGAGGTTAACGATGCTAAATAAATCATCAGAGTCTAGTTGAGCAGCTTTCTAGGCAATCATCTAATTTCCGTAGTGTTCATCAGTTGCAAACAATTTTTTTTACTAGTTAGTGAATATCTTCATCACTTTGGTATGAGAAATCGGAACATGGTTCCGTTGAGTCATCATCCTGGCCTAATCCTCAGATAGAGATTTCTCCATCCAAGTGATTGAAATGATAGAGGAGTTGTCCTCTTGTCAGAGTTTTCTGATTTGCGCTTGGCAACATGGTTGCGAAGTTTGCAGTGGTTGCACGAGTATCGTCGATCTCGTGTCTTCGTCATTGTCGACGAGAGGAAAATGAGTTTGTCACGCAACTGTTTCTCGAAGTTGCGGAACGCATGCTTTCTTGAGCCATCTTCATGTGAAGGAATAGGTTGAGGTAGCTGAAAGCTATTGTGTTTGTTAACAAAATGCCATACGCTAAAAGCTAGTGTAAAGATCTTTCGAGTGTTTTGAGTTTGAGAGAATGAAGTTATGAGAGAGATTAGAAAGCTATGAAAACTAATCAACGGGAGAGATCATCATCAAGGGATCGTAGATCTTGCTCCCGCGGGAGACTGTATGTGATAGAGTAGGTTGGTTAGTAATCCTACGTATCTCCACGATCCTAAAACGGAACGCGTGGAAGATTCGTCTAGCATGGATCTAGTAGCGTGAAGTACTCCACGCTGGCTAAATATCTAGAGCGATGTTTCATCATCAACCTAGTATGACTAGAGCGGTCATTGAGAACCTGTCTCAGATGACTATTCACGAGAGACTCAGTCATGAGTCGAGCTCAAACCCTATCTAGGATCGAGTCGCGAATAAGGCTAAGAGCCGTGTATTGCACTGAGCGAACCCAACCAGCCCATGCGGCAATTGAGTGTGCCCCTATTCTATTCTATTCTATTCTATTCTATTCTATTCTATTCTATTCTATTAATAATTCTATTATAATTCTATTTTATTTTATTTTATTCTATTCTCTATTCTATTCTCTATCTCTATTGTTAATTCTTGCTTATTCTATTCTATTAATAATTCTATTAATAATTCTATTAATATTTTATATTCTATTCATATTCTATTCTATTCTATTCATAATTCTTTAATATTCTATTAATATTCTATTCAAATTCTTTAACCCATTCATTATACCTTATTCTATTCTATTCTATTCTATTCTCGTTAACCCAATTCTATTCTATCTCTATTTCGTTAACCCTATTCTATTAATCTATTCTATCTATCATTCTACTATTCTACGCTTCTTACCTCTATTCTATTCTTACTTTCGTCTATTCGTTAACCCTATTCTATTCTATATTCTATTTTCTATTCTATATTCTATTCTATTCTATTCTCTCTATTCTCTATTCTCGTTAACCCTATTCTATTCTCTCTATTCTTTAACCCTATTCTATTTATTCAATTTTTCAAATTCATCTTTTTTATTCAATTTGTATTTATTCCCTACGGAGGTTAGCTTAATATCAGGTAAAACTCCGTGCATGCCCCATTTATTTTTCAAATTCATCTTTTTTATTCAATTTGTATTTATTCCCTAGGGAGCATAATCTTTCTATTGTCTAATAATAAAAACATGTGGAATATGTACCCCCTCTACAGTCTGTACGTTCCAGAGACCTTTGTTCCGACACTTGATAGATGTACCTAGCTAGCTAGTAGCTAGAAAGTTCGAACCCCCGATTCCTATTTCATTTAGATACTAATGATTATCAACGACCTCCAAAGCAAACATACCCCCTTCTTGCTGCTTCTCTTCCTCACTTCGTTCCTTGAGACCTAGAATATGTTTTTCAACGCAGTCCTTGTCTTCTGCGGTAACCACATCCAAATTGGCAAGATCGTACAGGATGCATTCCGTCCTGTCAGTTCCACCACCTTGCACCACAAGCCGCCCCACATGACGCCAACGAATATCGCTCGCATTGTACTTAAGCCCTGCCTTACCAAAACGCTCCAGCACTGCTTGTATGCCTGGCAACATTTGGGGTCGTTTCTCCTTCTCCACTGGGGTAAAAACAGGCATAACGACGCATTGTAGACCTTCGAACAACGACACAACATGGACCCTGTTTTTAAGAAAACCATACAATTTGAGAAGCAGTTCTTTCTCTCGTGTCGTTGCCGCGATTGCCTCCTTCTCGAACTCATCTTTGGAAAGCACCCTCTTTGATGTTCTGTCCTCATTCTTCACATAGACCTTGAGTGCCACTTCCTTTCCGTCGCAATTTAGTGCATGGAATACATTACTGGTTGATCCGAAGCCAAGGCGCCCAATGATAAAATAGGGTCCTCGCGCTGTGGCATTGTCGTTGTCACTCTGTGTTCGATTGCTTCGAGAAGAAGCTCTCGCACCACGCTGGTCGTGGATTTTTTCCCCCAATTTGACATTGCTCAATTTTCCCCACGTGTATCCGCCTTTGTCTTCCACTCGAAGCGCCTTATCAAAATTGTACATCTTGCCAGGCTCTAGCTTATAGATTTCAGACTTTTGATCATAAGGTGCGGTCACGTCATAAGCTACGCATATAGCAGCATACAGCACTTTTACAATATCATGAGCCTTGAATGACTGGGACACGGCCAATTTTCGATCCTCAGTCTTGAGTGGCGTAAAGCTCGGTTTTTCGTCAGCCTCAGGTGGGCTATCCGAGACAGTTCTCGCTATTCCGAGTGGTGATTTGAAAGATGGGGGCGACTGAGTTAGGCCTGGCTTGTTTGCTCGGACTGACGAAGGAGAATCTTGCTGGTCCCCAGTAGACGATGACGACGCAGTAGATGATGGAAAACATTGGTCCAACAGATCCTTCGTGTTGCTTTCTGGTGGCCAGCAAACAACAGATTCACTAAAGGTAGAAAGGACACAGGGCACATCCTTCTGTGAGTGGGCCTGGACGACTTGAGCTTGATCGAAAACTTGGCCCAGGACAACGCCATTGTCAGTCAATGAACCATCCCCCGGAATAGGCTTCTTGATTTCGATGGTGAGAATTGGGACCCTATTAAAGGATACAACCAAGATATCTGGTCGACAGGAGAGGAAGCTTCGCTCCATTGATGTTTCGATGCTGTCCTCCCGAAATCTTCCACTGTGGAATTGTTTCAGCAATTCAATGGCGTCTTCTGCTGCGGCCAAAACAATCGCAGCAATGTCTGCTTCGGAGTTGTAGAGGATTTCCCGGAACACCAGTTTATCGTCCGTTGTCTTTTCTGTGTCAACAAACTTTTGAAGCACCCGGGACACTTCGCAGCATTTTCTTACTTTCTGCTGGTCAAACGTCGGAAGATAGATTTTCTTGTTGATTGCTTTCGCTTCGTCGTGACCGCCCACATGCGATTTGTCGTTACCAGTAGAAACCACTTTGAGGTCTCCTTCTTCCACCTTGAAAAGCAGCGATTCCAAGCTTTTGCGACTGTATTTCTTGTTTTTCATTTCCAGTATTGCCTTTTCCTTTTCCAGTACTGCGATCTGACGTCGAAGTTTCTCTAAAGTCTCATCCTCTTCGTTGATCAGTTTCTGGCGTTTTGCTGGAGACTCGGCTCCGCGGCCTTGTTCTTGTGGCCCATCACCTTCTGGGCTGCCCTTACTGCCTCCTTCAGACATTGTGCAAAGTACGTTACTGTGAGGTCGCAGCGATCTTAGTACTTGTATCGATGATGGGGGTGGTGCTGCTGCCGCTGGTGGTTTTATGATGATGATTGGAAAGGAGGTTCGCTGTCGCCGGTTGAAACGTGTGGAAACCAGCGAATAGCGATGCATTGAATATTATCGGAATTCCGCAGTACTGATTTATTTAGTTGCCGGCGCGCGTGCTTCCTAGCCAATTCTTTGGGGTCCACCAAAATAGGGGTAGCGTGCAGGAGGAGAAAAGAAGGAGGGGAGGGGGGGTGACGGACAGACGGGCACCCCTAAGTCTATATCGTGCTTTGGATACCGTTCATCTATATCCTAATGATCGGTTCTATTAAATCTTGGTGCTTTCAATCGTAGCTTCGCACCCTTAAACTGTACTGCCAACTGCATACCTACAGGCACTCGTTTTACTCATGAAATTTCTGCATTCGTGCCTGGAAAATTCCAGTCACCAATCAGTCGCCTAACGCTAGTGGCCGAATTGTAACGCTAACCCTCAGTTGTCTTTGAACGCGCGAAAAAGAAAGCTTTCGACACAAAAACACGCTCAATGACAATGACAACTCAATACGGAGAAGAACAACTTGCGTTCATTAGACATGTACGAGCACAGATTGACAACAACACCAAAGGATTCTTGACAAGGGAGAACTGGAGAGATGTGAGACCAAGCACTGGGAGGTTTGACAGCCAGATAATGGAGAAATCCGCGAAGACAACAACAAAAGCAGGTGACTTCTATATCAAGTGCATTGCTGTTTGGCTCCCCCACATCCTGATTCCTGGATTCACGCCCTACTGTCCGCACTGTAAGAGTAATGAGTATGTGAACTGTGGCAGCGTCAGGTGGATTAACTCTCCAAAAATACTGTATGGCATTGATCGCCACAGATATTTGGACACCAAACTGTACCCATGCCAACAATGTAAGAAGCATTTCGCTGGTTACAACCAGGACTCCATGAAGCTATCTGCGAAAGTACACTATGGGTTCTTTAATTTCTACCTGGGTCACAGATACGCAGTTGAGGAGGAGCTGTATCGCCACATCATCGAGGAGTCAACAACAGAATCGACTGCTGGCATTGCTCGCCGACTTCGGCATTTTGCCTTTGGGGCCTACTACGATGACCACCAACTCTATCTTACAGCAATAGGTGTGAAGAAGATTCGTCCTAGGAAAAAGCAGAAGACATTGAACGGACACTTTGAGCTTCAATCATTGGACCAAGGACTGACCCGTCTTCAACGCAAGAAGGAATTTGCACAGTCTCAGTTACGCCAAGTGGGAATTTGAAGTGACTACAGTACGCAGCCAATACGAAGAAGATGTTGTTTTTGCCGATCTTATAGGCTCGAAGAAGAATCACAATGTGACAGGGGAAAGAAACCTTCTACCTGGCTTAGGTCCTGGCAAACTGAAGACATTAATGAAGAACGATATTGTATCAGCCAAAGCCCTACTTGCTGCAGACACCCTTTCGGTTGACAAGAAGACAGCCAAACTGCTACCTGGCTGGCAAGGCCTTGTGGAAACGTACTACAAAGATTTGAAAGACCGATTGGATGCCCTAGAAGTTAAGCTAGGATTCGCAAAGTCAAATTTGGAGGACACCAAAAGGGCGCTAGACAATCATAAGTCACCACCTGTCAATCCTTACTCCAAGGCCCACAGGAAGCGGCAGAAGCATTTGGCGCAGAAGGAAAATGAAGCAGAGGAGATGCACCTTCCTCACTTCTCGAGATTCGCTGACAAGAAGGGGTATAATGGGAGAGTACTCAGCAAATACCGCATAGATCAGATCGTCAATACCGTCTTCCGTCTTCGAAAGTCATTCCAAGAAGCCAAGATGCGCTCCCTTGTGGGAAGGCTACTGAAGATTGATTTCAATTATAAGGTTGCCGGGAAGATTAGAGTGTGGACGCGACAGGGTCAAAGCTTCTGCCCATTCAAGTGTATTGTTACCATTCAAAATGAAGATGGAATGACAGTTTTCTGGAAGGCGCTGAAGCATTCCGAATCCATGAGTGAGATCCTTGGTGACATGATAAGGCTTCGATTGCGCTTGAACAGGAATCTTCAACTTGAAAAAGGAATCAAGGATGCAGCCAGCTTTATTGGACCAGTGGAAATGGCGGTGAAAGTTGTCTATGTGGACAACTGCTGCAGTGTCAGACGATTGATTCAGTCGGCCTTTTGTGGGGCACTTGTCTTGCTCGATCCATTCCACTAGTTGAAACGTTGGAATGACATGCTTTGCGAACCAAACAAGGAACAAGCTGGAGTTGTCCGTGCCTTGATGAGCCAGGCAATCTTTGTTGTCGAGAAGGAAGAGTATGAATCTACCTTGAAACGGCTGGAAGAGCAGAAAGGAAAGGATAATGTCTCTTCTAAGGAAGTCCTCAAGCACGCTAGAACCATGGTGCCAAGCCCAGAGATATTGCGCTCTAATGTTGAGGCGACGCTTAAGTATTTGCAAGCAAAGGATGCAGAGACTGAACATGTGCTTACTACATGGAGGGATGGTGACACTTCACCAAAGCCGAAGCGATTTTTGAAGAGTGGCAATGATGTACGCGACTGCTGCCGAAAGCAATTCAAACACATCGATTGTGGTTGTCTGTCGGATCCACCAGCAGAATTGGTGGCAATCCATCGAGTTAATGCCAAGGGAAAGTGTGTCTTTGTTGCCCGAGGAACGAACAGCAATGAACAAGACAATCTTGCTGTTTTGAAGATACTGCTGTCTACCTTTCTTGGTAAGTACAATTTTCTAGTGTGGACATCCGCATTGTCTATTCTAACACAATTTACAGGTATTCACAGGGCAGATCGATTGTTAACATCCTTCTTTGAGATGAAGAATCATCGCAAGGCAATCCTGCGCCTTGGAGAAGAGGACTTTGGTACCTATTTCACGGAGACGCTTCTTAACTTGAACTCCTACGCGATATCAGTTGGCTTCAAGGATGTTCCCTATTCGAATGTCTTTGTGCCTTCTGTTGCGAAGGACCTGGCAGCTGAGTATATGGGATTACAGTACAAGATGAAACTTGAAGCGGAAGCTGGAGACGAGACCAAAGAAGATGGTGGTGATGATATAGTGACTGGTTGGCCACTGACGAATTTGAAAGCTTGATCCGCGACGTTTGCGATGATGAGGATATAGAGGTGGTCTTTCCTGATTCGGAATTCAAAGAACACAACAATCGACGGGGCTTAGATAAAAGTGACAGGGAGAGAATCGAGTTAATGGAAAAGGATGACATCTATGCAATCAGCGACAATACCAACCAACCAGCCATTCAAAAAGAATTGGCGAAACTATTGCCCCTATCCAGCAACCGTGAATCAACAATGCAAGCCTTTAAACGGTTGAGCCATTGACATCCCTGGGTTCCCTTTCGATCGCCAGATAGCAGTGTTCCTCCTACCGAAATCGATGAAGAGGAATACCGATTGTTTGCACAATGGGAAAAACACTATAAAGTCGGCAGTACAGGCAACAAGAGCTACCACGCTTTTTCAAATCGCTGGAACAACTATGCTACCTCCAAATTCAAAGACTGGACTAACGGTGTTGTGGTTGTGTTGCCTCGACTGAAAAGCGCTCTCCAGTTACAGGAATATAAGGAGAAGAGAGATCGAATCTTGAGTTTACAGGCCTCTCTTCCACGCAACAACGACAATGACCGAGAAGCACTCAACGAAACAAGAAGAGCGAACCGTCGCCGACTGCCACCAATGCCACAAAATCGACATGTCTCTCCTCCCATTTTCCAGGCACACCCAGGCGGCATTGTCCCCTTTGGCAATCCTTTGGTGTTCAATGCAACCATAGCCATGCATGCTGTGGCTGGCCAAAACCCACCTGTCAACAATAGACTCCAAGCTCCCCATTTGATGGCTCTTCCAAATCTTCCAAGGCAAGCAGCAGCACCAAAGCGCCCTGAAAGGAAAGTATTCAGAAGCAGAAAATACTGCAAGACTTGTGGCTGGGAAAAGAGAGACCATGTCAAAGGTAAAGAGCTGGTAGGAAGGCCACCACAGTGCAAGAGAAGGTATTGTGGTAGATGCTACCTTTTGAGACAACACCACCAGAATGGCGACTTTGGTATTGACTGCATGGGCACCATCCACAAGGACTGCCAAAAGAATGTTGATGGTTGGTGGGAGACCAAAGTAAGTTTGACTGACTGCTACTTGTTACTTTTGGGCTACTGGATTACTTCTTAGATATCAAACACCAACAAAGACTCTTCTTTCTTTCTTTCTTCTCAACCTTCAGAACTAGAAATGGAATCAGGTCCATCCATGTTGGGAGGGTAAGGAACAATTCCCCTTGTCTGAATGTAGGCAATGATGTCACTAACAATATCCTCACTCATCAGTGTCATCACCCTAAAGGAGATTATGGGCATTGGAAATGTCCTGTCAAACCAATCAGACCAGTAAGTTAGCACTGCATCATGGCCAAGAGAGTCATACTCATAAGTTGCATTGGCCCTGCTTCTAACTCTCCAGTAAATGCATTGCTTCCACATCTTCTCCTTGGTTGTAGGCTGATCCTCTTCAAACATGGTGGCTAGCATGTCAAGAACAATACTATACCACTCAATATTATGGTAATATCCCCAACACTCCATGCTATCAAGAATGAAGCTCATATCAGGAGTCATGGGCTTGGCACTTCCACTCATGATGAGTTGTTCAAAGCTGGGAGTGTCAAAGCTACTCACTGCCACACATTTCAAGGACCTGAAACTGGGATGCTGGACCTCTCCTGCTTCCAGCAAAATATACCTGCACTCAAAGCTGTACCTGGTAGCCCTTAACTCATTGTAGGGGTAGAAACTCTTATCTAGCAACCACTTTGAAAAGACTTGACTAGTGTTGATCCTCATAGTTTTGTAGTTGTAATGATAGCTTCAACTGTTGGCTCCCACCAAGGAATTCAAAGACTCGAACCTCCACGGAAACGATATTGTGAGGCGATTTGGAGGAGAGTTCGAAAGAGGTACTTGTGACACGGAGGACGGATCCATATGCCTGCCTGCTTCCCAAGACTGGGTTGACTATACAAAATTCAGTACCAGTTTACCCGTCGCGTGCCAGTCTTGTCGATGTCGCCAGCGAGTGGCTATATTTGTCTACAATCAAATTTCAGTAGCCTATTATTGTTAACCGATATCGATCTCCACCCAAAGAATCCCTTGGAGCGTGCCTCAATCGTGCATTCAGATTTAGAGTAGAGTTTCCAATTAGAGTAGAGTTTGAAACTCTACTCTAATTTAGAGTAGAGTTTTGTCTACTCTACATTTTAGAGTAGAGTTCAAACTCCACTCTAATTTAGAGTAGAGTTTGAAATTAGAGTAGAGTAGAGTTTGAGATTTAGAGTAGAGTTTGAACTCTACTCTAAACGAAACGGGACTGCATAGAGATCAGTATGAAACTCTAAACTCTACATTTAGAGTAGAGTTTCCAATTAGAGCAGAGTTTGAAAACTCTACTCTACATTTTAGAGTAGAGTTTCAAACTCTACTCGAAATCCGATTCGAAATCCTACTCGAATCGTGACTTCCTCGCCTTTGCGGGACGCTCCTGTGCGTGTAATAAAGACTATCGCCGGATCTGTCTGTCTACATTATTGTTGTGTATTTATTGGGTATAACCTTCAATCTACGAATGTAACGGTTCGATGTGCACAGGCGAGCGCTCGAAATGGGTTGGTCTTCTGGGATCTTCCACGACTGATAAATGTCTTGCCAAACCTTGAACTGCTGAAGACATCCTTCTTCGCAAAGCTCATTCTCGATGATCGGAAACGTACTAACACGATTCAATAAAGGCATCCAGTGAAGCATACACATCAGTTCAAACGTCTTTTAAGGTCTGGCGGTCGCTACGCTTGGTTTTTTCTTCAAATTGTGCCATTTAGTGGGGATAACGACCAATCTGACACAAATGCGCTCAAAACAAGCCATAGAATTGTCATTTTTGCCCTACCACGGCCAGACCTTAAAAGACAATTCATCGATTTTGAACTGATGTGCATACTTCTACGCCTGACGATAGGGATACACTGGGAATGAAAACTCTGCAGAAACGCCCTTTTTGAGTCCGCAGAAACACTTTTTTTCCTGAAGCAGGCTGGCGTGCACTCTGCAGAAGCCCTCGAACTCTGCAGTTCCGAAAGCCGGCATGGCTTTTTCTGCCGGGAGGTGTTTTTTTTCTGCCGGGAGGGTGTTTTTCTCTGGCAGATGACTTTTTTTCTGCCAAAAGCACCTGAAAACTGCACAGAATGGCTCGCAGAGTCGATTCATTGTTTGGCAGAAGGATTTTCTGGAGCAATTATCGTTTGCAGCTTGAAAATTACTTAGAGATGGATACCAGGCAGGCGTGACGAAACTAGCAGCAAATAAATAGCCAGTCTCTTTTTGAAATCTCAAGGCTGCGATGACATCATTGACATTTAATGCCACGGCACACTTTGGACCTAAGCCCTAACGTCTCTCCTGCAAAACGAGAACCCCCATTAACTGTCTCATTAACCCAGACTCTAAAACAAGACCCCATTATGATGTCGAGGAATACATTAACCCACACTCTAAATCAAATCGAACGATTAAGATCGACTCAGTCCCACCAACACCAGCATATTTCAAAAGCACGAGTCACAGTGATGACGTGGACCCTGTTGACTTCGAAGAACATCCTGTCAGGTTCAACTCCCACAAGGAACTGGGAATGAAAAGAACTGCCCAAGAGAGTCGTGCTTCATTCACACATCTATAAACCGTTGCAAAAAAAGAGCAAGTTTAGGGGGTTGGGGGATAAAAATAGAGGGTTCTACGGGAATTTTACTAATATTTGTGGACAGAATCGTAGGTTGGGTTATATTTAAGGGTCAATAGTGGGGTAAATACCTAGTTTTCTAGGGCTTTTGGGGTAGAATGGAGATGGCCGGGGGGATGGGAAAAACAGAGGGGCTACAGGATCAAATCATGTTCACAAATAAAAGAGGTTTTGAAGGGGGGGGGCTGTAGTATCATTGACCTGGAGAGCTCGAACGTGCTTTTGAATCCAAGGACGGCCATTTTTTCGAAATGTCGCTTGCCTCCGCTTCAAGGTCGGCCACGTTTGTGTGTCATCAAAAAGGTCAGTCAACTGGGAACACGCAAAGTTCCAAATCTCTTCATTAGTGCATCACCCTCCTTGAAATGGTCTTTTCCAACCTAGGAGAGATTTAATACATCGATGCTCCCCTCCTGATCATACATTGCAACATTCCTACCACAGCAATCTTTGCTTTCTTGTTGGGACGCTTGCTGACCTCACTGAGTTTCTTGAATGTAATCCAAGGGAGTTTGAAGGTGAGGTCCTCTGTAGTGCTGACGTGCTGTGTAAGCTCACTGAGGGATTCAATGCCGACGTGTCATCATCATGTCCGTAGTACACAAAGCTAACAAACTGCTCTTTTCAAACCAACTCGTCCTCAATCTCTACATCTGAGCCAACCGACAATTCCTCCTCCATCGACTCCTGCTTGCCCTGGAATGAACCTGTAGCCAAGAAAATAAGTGAGGGACGAGAAGTAGACTCCTGCTTTTTTCTCTGCTGTCTGTGTCATTACCTCCACCTGGGTTTCTTCGTTTTTCTGAGAAGGTGAAAGCATAGCACAACACAATAAAAGATGTCTTAGCTACAACTCATTTATCATGCTGGAACAGTATCCATTTTGACTTACCTTTGATTTCTTGGTAGCTACTTTTTTGCTCGGGTTATTGAACTGAGCTTTCTGGAATAGAAAAGCAGAGAGAGAAGGCGATGTAGAGTTAGGCACAAAACACAAAAGGGTAAATATTACTTTTCGGGTAATGGGAAAGAAAAAGAAGCTTCACATTCTTGGTCTTTTGTTTGCCATGGCCTTTTCTGTCTGTTTCTTCTCTCCTTCTCCTGTGTAATGTACAACTGTTGTTTAGAGAGTGATTCATGAGGGGGGAGAGCAACATACATGAGCATCACACTTTTGTCTGAAGCTTTTGCCTTTTCTGCCTGTTCTTCTTCTCCTTCTGCTGTGTAATGTACACTGTTTTGTTAGAGAGTGATTCATGATGGGGAGAGAAACATACATAGAACTCACACTTTTGTCTGAAGTAGCAGAAGACCCATCTTTGCACTCTAAACAAGAGACGACAAGGGGTGGTGGGGTGGGGTGAAGTCAGTGAATCCAGGCCACAGCATTAGTCAGATGGCCTTTCTACTCTTCACTCACAGTGGCCTTGGACGCTTTCGAAGGCCCTTTAAAGCTTTGCGGCAGCTTCTTGTAAGAGCTGCTGTGTTTGCGCCTGACTGTCTGTCCCTTTGTCTGTTTCCAGTGTATGCATCGCCCTCTGGTCCCCTTCTGGTCACTGTGCAAGAATTCAATCTGCTTTTCTGCAGTGGACAAGCGACTGGAAAGGGTCAGACTGAATTCTTGGATAGCTTTGATGCCACTATTGATCTCTTCCAAGGTCACCTACATTGTCGGAAAAAGGCAGTGTAATTTTTGGTCATCATTAGACGAAAGGGGAAAGCAAAATATCATACCTTGTCAGACGGGCCAGGCCTCCATGATGGTTGATTAGCTGTCACATCTGAACAGAGCAGAGTCCTGCTCCCTGAACAAGCTTGACTGGAATTGCGGAGGTGGTGGACAGGTAGTACTAGAGAAGATCGGGATGACTGTTTTGCTTCTGGTGCATGTCCCCATTGCCTAGGCTGTGTACTTATCCTGGTCTACACGCCGCTGAACTGGGAGGGGAGAAGGATCATAGCATGGTTAGAATGGGGGCTGTCAAACAAAGACATCAACGCAACATGTATATTACCAAGGCCCACATTGCCTTGTTCAATGAGGCAATGCATTCTTCGGTGAAATAAGCTCCGGAAGGGTGTATCACTCATTTGAAATGTCCTTGGTGTGTTTCCAACATCACCGGTGAATGGCATGAACTCGGAGAAATCGTTACTGCTGGGGGGTATGATCTCTTGAGTGGGCGGGGCAGCTTGCAAATTCTCATGCGGGATGTGTCGGAGCAAATGGTGCTTGCGTTTGAAGGGCACAGCAAATATCCGGATCATCATGTGGCTAGATAAAGATATCTGGTAGAAGAGCTGCTGTTAGAGGAACTGGAAAGAAAGCTGATGTGGAGGGCGTTTCCTCTGATTTTTAGCTCTTCGAGGAGGCAGTTCTGCACTCT
>CAICTM010002610.1:0-13118 GCA_903772945.1 Seminavis robusta | reverse complement strand
CCCATATTGACATGATCTTGCTATAGTCTAGTAGCTCCACTTGACCTAAAAGTGGAATCAGTACTATTTGGAATCCAATTCAATCAAATTCAATCTAATCCAATGCAATCTAATCCAATTGAATTTTGCTTCCGGCTAAAAGCTTCATTTTATCCTTTTTCTGACATTCTGAGTCACTCCTGTTGAGTACACTACAGGGCTATAGTGAGATTTGCCCATCCCCCAGTACCTTTCAATTAACTACTACAATTAATTATAGTGCAGAGGGGAATTATGACTGGTACACGATTAAAAGACTACACACATGCCAGCTGGAACCAATGAACTTTTGCACCACAAAAGATCCGCTACCCACTTTCAGAAGGTTCCTTGCCCACCCGAACAAAAAGAAAGAAACAAAAGAAACAAAGAACACAACAGTGATATGGAGTCCATCTTTACTTCGAATGACATTGTGGTAGTCAGCAAGACGTCTTGTCCTTATTGTAAGGCGGTCAAGGCTTTGCTGACAGAAGAATTGAACTTGACGCCCAAAATCTTGGAAGTCAATGTGGAAGGCCCCGCGGCCCTGGAGTACGCCAAGAGTATCACTGGAATCAGTACAGTCCCTCAAGTCTTTGTGGAGAACAAGTTTGTGGGCACTCATGACGACGTCATGTCTCTCGATGCCAAGGGCCAGTTGGAACCGTTGGTAAAAAAATTCATGAAGGGACCTCGCAAAGCCAAGACGGCTTCCAGTGGCACTAGTGGAACCCTGCTCTGGTTTCCCCCCAAAGTCAACAAATCGGCCATTCGGACCACCGGAGTGTTGAGTTGTGGGATTGCCTTGACATCGGCCGTCCTCATGTACCAAAATCCACAAGATCCCACGCCTGGCTATATTGCGGCAGGACTCTTTGGAGATTACACACTCCGCTTCATGGCCGGATCCAAATTCAGTCCAGTGGCTCAACTAGGAGGAATGCTAGCATCATCCATGGATGTGATTTTCCGTCCGGGAGCTCCCAAACAATTCGCCACGGTCTGTGGAATGATGTTTAGTGGCTTGGGAGCGGCCATGTTTTTGAATAACAGTGCCGAAATTGGATGTGGGTTCATGAGTGTCCTGGCACTTTGTGCTGGAATGGAAGGATTCCTAGACTTTTGTTTGGGCTGCAAATTCTATGCCATTGGAGAATTCCTCTTTGGGGGATCTGCAAAAGCTACCAAGACTGCCTAAAAGAAGAGATCTGTTTCTATTTGTTGTTTGTTTCATCATTGTGTTTGTTTGTGTCACCAGTATATACGCGGAAAGAAGACAGGAAAGAAGGAAAACCACAGGACCAGTATTATACCACCGAGCAACTCGGGAAAATGAGCTTTGGCTTGCTCATTTATTTGAACGAGATTGCAGACAAAGGAAAAAAAAAGAAATGGTGGCATGATTTTTTAAAAATTGATACAGTCAGGTAGTTTTTAGTAATGTATGTCTGTAGTTTTGGCTTGCCCGTTCGCATGATAATAACAACCACACTTAGGCTTTGGCAAACAACCATGCTGTGAATTGGCACAGACTCGATTCATTCGATTCATTCGATTCGCTGCAGACAGACCGTACCCGTAGCAAACCTAGCTAGCCTAGCTACGTAGCTACGAAAAATTCTTGAACGTCATGTAACAAAAATAAATGTTTACCCAGAGATCAAGAGAATTGATCCAACTTTATGTGTATGTTTGTATGTACCGGTATGTAGATGTGCATATATTTCTTGGGGAACCTTTGCTTTCAAAGCAACAGTAAAGATGAATCATTCGATTGAATCATTCGTCTTAGACGACTAGTGCGCTGCTCAGCACATCAGCTTGGTGCCGTTGGTTCGCTCGCAACCATGCACTGCCGCTTGCAACCGTTGGCTCTCCCGCAACCATGCCGCGGAGGCAAAGTCGTGAAACTTGGATGACGACATGCTCGTTTCCTCGGACTGGAACCCAGCACGACGCATGGCTTGTTGATAGCAGCTCCCGGACATTTTCATGTTTTCGGCAAACATGGCAAGCGCCCGTTGAAACCTTGGATCACTATTGACAGCGGGGTTGTTGTTCCCTACTAAGCCAGTCTTTGTTTCTTCTTGTTTTGCGACGTCGCTCTTGCCCTTGGACGCCCATACTTCGGAAGCCCCTTCCAAAAAGAAAAGAGGGTCGGTAGCAGCAGCCTTCTGATGTTCGAGATCCGACGGAGCCGAGACGCCTGGCTCTTGAAAACCCACGACGGAGCCATTCTTGGTGGACTGGATGGAACAATCGCCTCCGTTCGGATTGGGAACGTCGTTGGATTTGACGCTGGCGACCGGGGAGCTCTGAGGGAAACCTTGGCCAACAGCATTATTTGCTGGCATGAGCACTGTCAGGATCACCCACCGCGTGGAACTATTTGGTTGCTGTGGCGTATTCGTCATCTGAAGTGACCCTGCCAGTGGGTTCGATGCGGTCAAACTCGGCGCGTTCGCAGATGTCGTCTTCGTTGTGGCACTTACGCCTACTTTTTCTTGGTGCGAGAGAGGAACGACGGAGAGGGGGGGCAACGACTGGAAGTGCGTACTTTGAACAGGTTGCGACTCGGGCTTGTAGTTGTGACCAAGCGCGGGCTTTGTCTCTAGGGGCTGGCGACGGATGGTTGCTTCGGGCAGTGGCTGTAGTCCGTGTTGCTTGGCTTGGCGCAGACGTCGGCTCAACTGATTCTTTCTCTGCCGCAGACTCACCTGTTCAGCATCCAACGTGGGTCCAATGGCGTTCGAGGGATAGTCAAATCCACCCAGCCTCAAGGCCATCTCCAAGGAAAGTCGAGGATTCTGGTACTTGGCCTGGACTGCCCTGTTCATTCGATCGTCACCTCGCCAACGTTTTCCACTTTTGTCTGTACTGGTAGCAGCCATGGGGTGAGCTTCAGTGGGTGATGATCCGATCATGGTGGGTGATTGGGCTGTTCAGGGATGGTACTTGCGATGTCCCGTTCTGTCTGCTGTGTCTTTTTTTGTGCGGTCACATCAAGGCAAACATCATCAATCGAAAATCGAGAGGCTGTGGCTTTTTGGCTTCCACTTCCATCCAAGGAGCGAGCCACAACTCCTGTCATCACTGCGAGCTGCTTCCGCAAAACACCGGCATTTCCAAACTGGAACAGTGTATGGAACTCTAGAGCTACTTAAATAGCCAGTCAGCAACCGTACTATTTCAATGCCACCAGGGGGATGGGGATTCTAGTTTCACTTGCTACCATACCATCAGGCCATTAGGTAAGGTTTTCCACTTCCAACAAAAGTATTGCCACAGCTTTCAACCAACCTTCTTTCGATTGGTCCTGTTTTAACCCTCTTTTTCTTGACGTTGACTCTCTGCAAGAAAAGCACTGTTCAGGTCACAGTTTACCAAAGTTGAAATGCATTTTCCCAGTCTCCTGAATTCTCAACTCGAGACACCGATCCATGAGTAGACTAAATAAGACAGAAGTAGATAGTCATTTCTGAGTCGAATGTGTTCTTCACAGGGAAGTCAGGTGTACCGATCTTAATTATTTCAGTTTGTAGAATAAGGCTATTGTGATTAAAGTACAAGAAAGATCCCCCGCAGCTCGGGAGGGTTCGATTCGATTCCAATTCCGATGAGTGCACAAGTTTACACTGAAACCCTGCCCATTAGATATTAAAGAAGATCTTTCTATGCCAATAGAATTTCCTGGTTGTTGCATTGGTTCGAGCTGATTTGACTGCTACTGTAAGCATATATATATAGAGCTGCTACCGACACCGTACCGTACTCTCTGTCTGTCTAGCTAGCTAGCTAGCTAGCTGTCCCATTAAGAAGCTGCCGGATATAGGGGAGTTTAGAGTACGGTAGGGGAGTTATCTATTACCTAATAGTACAACGTGCAACACACGAACGAGAAAGAAAATGCCAAAACTCACCTGATTTTCAATGTTATCCTTCCAGACTGCAGCCAAGTTTCTACCCTACCTGTGCCTAAAGTTCTGTTTCAGGTATTCAGAAGGAGAGGGATTCTGATAGGCAAGCAGGCAAGAAAGAACCTGAGAGTCAATAATGTGGTACAGTGTACCAGGCACCTAGAGAGAATTCAATTTACTGGTACAATTTACTAGAATGTGATTTCTTATGAAAGGGTCTGGAGCTGGTTCTCCAGTACCGTATTGACAGAAAAGACGAAGTTCCAAACCAAATCCAACTGCTTTTTCAAAGGACGTCAGTGATGTCAACCATGACCACCTTTGTCAATGGTCGTTGACCTCGTGGCTGATTTGATCAAGGTGTCTCAGTCCAATACTGGTACCTCGATCGTGTTGTCACTACTGGAGCTCTTCCGGGCAGAGCTGAAAATAATGATGGATCAACAGTTCCATGTTTAACTATTTCGATGTTGGCATGTGCCCTTGACACCAATCATGTTCCGGTTGAAATGACTTCCCAATCCCGAGTTTTAGTTCTTGCGACTGACAAGTGATCCCCGTAACGACCAGATTGAGCGTTGTAAAACCGTATGTAGGTGGGTTTCTGAAATTTGGAGACAGGATGTTGGGGATGGGCAAATCTCGCTATCCCTGTAGTGTACTCAACAAGAGTGACTCAGAATGTCAGCAAAATGATAAAATGAAGATTTTAGCGGGAAGCAAGATTCAATTGGATTAAATTGCATTGGATTAGATTGAATTGGATTGAATTGGATTCCAAATAGTACTGTTATTTGTATAGTAAACTGGAATTCAATCCAATCCAATTCAATTCAATCCAATCCGATCTAATCCAATAGAAAAATTGCAGCCCAAAACATATATTCGCTTTTTCACAGACACTTTTACAAAAAACGCTATCAAATACAATGAAGGGCAATGGGCAAGTTTGCTCATCCCCGTTGAGGGGAGGATTAACTTGAGGTGTTTTTGAGGATTAATTTGAGGTGTCCGCTGAGCCGAGTAAGAGCGACAGTCGAGCAGACTGCTGACTGTGCTACTCGGCCGAAAAAGTCGAGAATTTTGAAAAATGTGATAACTCCTCAGAATGAGCAGTCAGGATTTTTGAATCAGTCGGATGGTTTGGGTTAGGGTGAAAGGAAAATTCTCAACTTGATCTTCAAATTTGTGTAGAAGCTGGTAGGTTTGAGAATTCTCAACCGAAACAACAAATTGCAGGGAATCGCCTGTTAAATCCAAGACTCTGCTTTTAAGGCAGTGTGATTTAAGTCGGAGTGTGCAATTTAAGTCGACTTGCTGAAATTACATAGTGACACTGAAATTGCACTAAGCCCCGTGTTAATAAGCGTGATACGTACTGAAATTACATAGGGTGACTGAAATTGCACCCTCTAAGTGACATTTCAGAGTGAGAGTGAGATTTAAGGACGTTTAATGCCAACCGGTTGTAGGGCAGACGCGTGTGAGTTCTCTGCACCAATAAATACCTCGTACCTCTTTGTTCTGCGCACCTCAAGCGCGAGTCATGGCTTGAGCAAAAGCAGCAGCAGCAACATCAGAACTCGCCAAAATGCATGCCAAAACATGCTCTTGTATCATCGCTGTGCTAGCTGTAGCTCTATTTCGAGCATCAGGAAGTGTTGTACTATCACAGAGGATGAAGGGGTACTTGGTAGCAACAGCTGGAATGGCGCAGTGATCGAGAACTGGTGAGGTCGCGAGATAATAGAGCTGCTGCTTCGGTATGCCGCATGCATGTTATAGACTGCACTCCAGCTGTTGCTAGGTACACCATCATTTAGAGTGATTGTATTAGATTGATTGATCTATCATGGTAAAGCGTCTAGCTTGATCACAGCATATGTTCTAGCAGCGTCTTTCCGCCATCTTGGTTGATCGATTTGCGATGAAATCACTCGATATTCCCGTGTTGTTATTCAGTCACGAAAATGTGGGATTCATTTGTCATTAAACGTCCTTAATAAAAGCGCAAGAAACTTCAAAGACTCAATTTGAGAGGCGTTAAACAAACAAATTGCTCTTTCGGTGAACGCCGGTTCAGAAACTTGATGTTCGATGGCTTTCTCATAAGCTGCTATGTCCAGGCCAACCATGGTATTCGATTCATTCCTTTGCTGTTTTCTCATTACTACGAGGTAGTAGCTAGACTTGCTTAGCCCACCCCTCAGCAGACGAAAGGTAGGCCCAATACATGTACCCGGAGCTACCGGTACACGGCTGCTAGCATTTTTCCGGTTCTCGCTCGTGGGCACTCGGTAGAGCTGGGAGTACAACTGTTTTCCCAAGCAACAGTCTACTAGAATCTAATTGGTGCCTGCAAACCTCCGCCAGCTCCCCCACAGCCACCCGGCCCCATGCTTGGCCCTCACCAGGATGGTCACAGCTTGCTCTGCATTCTGAATAATACGTAGTACTACCACAAGTCTACCGGTACCGGTACCTTCCAAGAAAAGTGCATTTAAAAGGCTCACCTCTCCAAACCACCACTTGCCGACAATGAGGGGTACTGTGCTGCTGTCCTCCAAGATGGGATCATACTACAATTCTTCATTGTGGATCCCTTTGCTGGCCGCCCTTGGTCCATTTCCACAGATTTCTCTCCACCTCCCACTCTCCCCGCGTGCACATTTATTTGCTTCCTCAGCACTTTTCCCTGCTCCAACTGGTCTCTTTCTACACCTGGTGTCTCTTGCCTCCGAATCACCTGCTAGTGCTGTCAGGTCAAAGAGGAGGCTGGTAACTATGAAAGTATTCGGCATTACATATGGCATACCTGGTACCTCCGGTAGCAACCAACTGCAGACTCGATTTGGAGCTAATATTACTCGCCCATTTATATTGACTTGTATCATCTTGAAACTTTGGTCGCTACAATGCACCCATGTTCGCCGGGTTTTGGGCCCAACAAGCTGTGAGTTTTTGCCAGCTTTACCAACTCAATGATGAAGGTTTCATTGCAAAGAAACGTCGTACCTCTTTGTTTCCGACAGTGATAGACCACTTCGAGAACTGGCTTTTGTGTTCTCAGCATCATTTCCGCAGCAACGACAACTCCAGATCGGTTGGCCCCCGCTTGGCAATGAACCAGGCATTTCCCACCCATTTCGCGGCAGCTGTCAATGAACGACCGACATTCTTCTAGGTGAAGCTCCAGCATTGCATAATCCTTCCGATCTGCCGCGCCGATTGTTTTGTATATGAAGTCATTGCTCTGGTTGCCTTCCAAATTTGTTGCTTGCCGTCCTGCAACGTTCAGGATGTGGGTGATACCCAACGACTTTAGTCTCTGTTGGTTCAATAAGCTTGTCGCACCGGATAGAAACAAATCGTCCAATATTGGCACGGGAGGGTTTCGTTGGACTTGTAGAATGGCTTGACGCTCATCCTCATCTTGAATATGCTGCCTCCAGTCCAGATACTGGGTCCTTCGGATAGCCTCCACGTAATCCTGAAGGTCATCTTGGTTGTTTCCATTTGTGTTCTGAGAACGGGGTGAGGAGGACAAACAAGGACCCATTGGGGTACAAAGTACTTCGACGTACTAGTACTGCCAGTGTTCCAGTGCCCGGAAGCCGGAAGCCCGTGGGTTGTGGCTTACGGGAAGTTTAATAATAATAATAAATAAATAAATACTATAAAGGGAAGTACCTGAAAGGAATGTCACTAGGTAACGTCCGCTTGTAGAAAGTGCGGGAAGAATCCAGGGGTTCTGGACGTGACATAGGTATATGGGCCGGCAAGTACTGAGGATGGAGATGAGCCAGAGAAATACAGGGATCTGGCTTGATGTGTAATGGCGCGTTGAAAATGTTGGGCCAAGTGTGTAGAAATATTGAGGGCGAGTGATTGGTGTGCCCAGCGTGACGGTGTGTAGGGCTGGGTGTCGATGGAGTACATGTAGTTGGTGGTAATTTCGAAGTGTTTATCTGTGGTAGGGAGGATGGCGGTTGGGGCTGAAAGGAGGTTAGTGTAGGATAGTTGGGAGTGGGGTGGGAGTTTGTCAAACCACGGGGGTGCTGGGAGAGGGAAGGGTTGGTGACAGGAACCGTAGAGGAGAGCTTGGGCAAAGGGGCCAAGTCCAAGGAATGGATCAACGGTAAAGGGAAGAAGGATGACACCTGCGCTTTGGAGAGCTGTGAAATAGTGAGCACGGACACTGCCGCACGGTGCGAGATTTTTTTGTGAGCTTACTTCGGATCAACTTGAGATGGGCCTGGGAAAGGGTTTTTGGTTGATGGGCAGGCCGGGCACAAGAGGATTCGGGAGGGCTGGTAACAGTAATATCAATTGCAATGAAGGAGGATGGAGTGGTAGGAAGAGGTCGAAGGCATGCATGAAGATTTGAGGGAGATACCAACATCAGCAGGGCGTTGGTTGGGGTAGCCTTGGGTGTCTAGCAGGGCTTGGATTTCGCAGGTGACACAGTCCTTGGATGGAGTGATGCCAACAAGGGGAGCAAGGTCGGTGAGTACATGGTACAAAGTATCACGGATGCCATCACTTAGCCGCTTCTTGCTGTAGTGGGTGCATTGAAGGAAGTGGTCTCCGTAGGGGTCCAAGAGGTTGCGTTTGCAATGATGGCAGGGTTGGTTGGAGATCGCTGAAGGGAGGATGGGTAGGTGGAGCTTGCGTTGGTAGAGGAGCTGGAAGACGTCATTAGGGAGTCTGTTGTGAGGGAACCGACGGTTGTAGGAGCGGAGGGGGATACCACAAACCAAATAGCAATAATATTGCATATTGTTAACAGAGCTTCCGTGCCGTAGCTAGCTAGTAGCTACTAGCACCAGTAGCGATCATTGAAGGCTATTGTACCTGGTATTGCTCAAGGCCGACAGCAATTACACTTCGTTGCGTCGTCCAACTCCGATTCGACGGTCTTGTTTGTGTGTGGCGCTGGTTAGAGCCTCCTGGAGTACCGTAGATCTAGTAGACTTAGCCTGACAGCTCTAGCTTCTAGCTAGCCAGAGAGTATTGCTTCAAATCTACCAAAAAAAAACAGAATAAGGATACTAGAGTGATCTGGGCTTTAAGACCGACCGTTTCGCGCAATATTCTCTTCAGAGGTGGATATCGAATATAGTACTTTTAAGGGGTGGAATCGATAGAGCACATGTTGCTGAGTAAGCCAAAAAATTCCCAACTCCATGTGACACATATTGAAGGAGTTATGGGCAGTTGAAGATTTCGCCCAATCCCTGGGGAATTCTTTTCCTCTGCTTTATAAGACCGAATGACGTCACATGTAGCCTCTAGTACTGAGTCTACGTAGGAACCGACGTGACGTCACACGTAGCCTCTAGTACTCACCATACCAGCACCTCCACAGTCGTGAAGCACCTCTATTGAAGCCCATGGGAAGCACCTCTACGGGTACGACAGTAGAGGTATCCTATCCCAGCACCTCTACTGGTATCGAGTATCGAAGCACCTCTATGGACTATGGACTACATGTACATGTACATGTATCGTAGTACGGGTACCGTACTAGGCAGGTCTTACTGTAGTAGTACTATAGCAATTACTGTACAATCCCAAGAATATTACGTGGGCCTTAATGCACTGCAGGTCTTAATACCCAGATCACTCTAGTATGCGATGTGCATTATGTGAAACTTATAATTGACTGATTTTAAGATTGCAGCCGTTGTCTTCTCCATCCAATCGACTTCCCACATGCAAGCAAACAACATCTCTCAGTTTGCCTTGCTTTCTGTAAATGATATAGCAATAGAAACACGCACTTTGCAAAGCTGCATGTAGTTTGATCCATGAATCTCCTCTCCATTGAGGTCGTTTCATGTGACCTCACCTGACTGAAGGGAGCAAGGAGCTCCGCCCGCGGTCTCTTGCCTATACAGCAGTATTCTTCTCACTGCTGGGGTAAGTGACAGATTGCTCGCTGCCTTCGTCGTCTTTTGCCATTTCCCCACTCTCCTCTGCCGTCTCCACACCAACAGACGACGCCACCGATGTCGCCGCCGCATTGTCGTTGGAAGTCGCATTGGTCGACGATCTGTGGAGGGTTTCTTGCAACCTCGTGCACTCCCGTCGCCAACACTCAAAGGCGAACTGTTGGTACGGCAACGACGTTTCTTGAGAGTCTCCTATGGAAAAGCCCGCCCCCAGCATGGCTCCTTCGTAAAGCCGCCGAATGTCGCGGTCAAACGTCTGCAACGCCGCGTTCAATCGTTGGTCCAACACGGAGTTGCTGTTGACGTGGCTGGTACCGGCAGCAGCAGGCAGTGATGCAGTAGCAGACAGCACGTTTGCTGTTGGAGCCTGCTGCTGAGTGATGTTTGGTGGCTGACTGCTGTTGTGCCATAGCTGTTGCTGGCCTGCGCTACTAGCGACAGCCTCCACATCACTAGAGTTGGCACTGCTTGGGTGTGAGCTGAGCGTGCTTTGGAGACTTGACACGGTCGTGCCGGCAACATTGTAACTTCCCACGTTGGAGGAGGTTCCAATGGCGGCAGGTGATGAGAGGTGTTGCTGCTGGGTCGCATCTTGCGCCAGAGGGAGGTAAAGGATGACCTGATTCATGTTTGCGCTGCTGCCGTTGTTGTTGGCCATGGGAACTGGCTGAGGCTGTGCAGTCGTTGCCACGGCAACTTGTTGCTGTTGTTGTGGCTGCAGGATGATTTGACTCAAGATAGACTGTAGCTGCTGTTGCAATGGCGCTGAAACGTTTTGCTGAGGACTTTGTGGCTGCACTGTGATGCTGGATTGCTGAGGAAGCTGTGACAGCAAAGCTTGCAGTTGGTTTGGCGGAACTGTCATGTTGGCTTGTTGGGGAGCTTGCCGGAGGATCGTTTGTATGTCCGGCAACGGATCTTGCGTTTGCTGTGAGGACTGCTGTTGTACTTGCTGACTTTGCATCAAGTTGTTGGTCAGTTGTTGCAGCAGGTCTGAAGCTGGGTTTGAGTTTGGCGTTGGTTGCTGCGGCTGCGGCTGTTGCTGTTGCCCCACCAAGTGAGGCGGTGGCGCTTGCTGCAGCGACTGCATATGCAGGATTTGCGGCGCTTGACTTGGGTTCGCTGAAGGCGAAGTTGCATTTGTGTGGTTCCCGGCATTGGTGTAGTTGTAGTTGACAGGATTCGGAGCGTTGTTGTCTAAGGAGGAGAGAAGAACCGCATGGTAAGAGGCGAGGGATTGCTCAAGTGTGGCATCCACAACGAAGCTGGGATGAGTAGTACTACCTCCTGAAGAAGCCGCAGCTGCTCTCTTTCTGTCCTGCTGGGCTCCTGGAGCTGCGGAGGATGAGGACAAAGCCGACGGAGGTCGCTTTCGACTGCCGGGCAGGGGGTCTTGAGGACCAGGGCGCCACCCGTTCAGATTGCTTCCCATCGCAGCAGCCCCCATCCCAAGGGCAGCACCGGCACAGGAAGCAGAAGGGAGGCCGCTGCAAGTCATAGGAGCTGCAGTACGTGTATCCAGAGAAGACAGAAACGATAAGACTGCAGAAGAGCTTGTACCAGGACTTGACTCCGCAATCAACTCATGAGAGATCGACTTACGAGATTTCATGGCGCCCGTTTGTGTTTGCGCTGCGGACCTCCGTTCCAAAGCCGCCGCTCGGGCAAGCCTAGCTTGTCGCAATCTACGATTGAGTTGGTTCTTTCTCTGGCCCAGGGCCACATTCTCGCTATCCACAACCGATGCGGTCGCCCTGGGAGGATACTCAAACCCTCCCATTCTGAGAGCATCGGAGAGAGATACATTGGGATTGTTCAGCCTGATCTCCACAGCTCTGTTCATGCGAGGGTCTCCCCTCACTTCGGACGCATCGGGCGCATCGGGAGCATCTTGAACAGGCCCTTGGTCCCCCTGGTCCCCCTCATTGTTGTGGTTACCTGTTTGTCGGTTCTGCTCCATTTTGAGGCTTTGCTTATTTGAGGCTCTGGCTGGTAGGTAAAGGTGCATGAGGATCGAAAGATGGGTGGTGGAATTGAGAATGCGAGGCTAATCCAGACAGTGGAGTACACTTGTGTACTGTGACGATGCGCTGTTTGTGCAGGCCTTGTCGCAATATGGCATGTGTTTTTCTGTGTTGGATCGCAGTATTGCAGCACGATTGATTGATTCGATTGATCATTGTTGATGGAACCCAGGACATAGAAGCTGCGCATTAGTTGTTGTCGTGGTAGCTTTGCGATGAGGCCCCTGCCCCTACTACCGCTACTGCTCAACTCGTTCTGAAAAGCTTGTGGCTGTGAATTACTGTACTCAGTATCTGGTACTTTATTAGTAATCTGTGCAGCATGTAAAAGACGGCCTGGCTTGCCTGCTCCACAGTTAGTATTCCTCGCACGGAAGCCTCATGACGTTGTTCACCACTTGGGTACTCGAATCGAATCGGTGCAGCTCAGAGATGCTACTGCCGTTAGTAGCCAGCGAGGCAGGGACACGGTACTGCTCCATGATTGTAACCAGTTCATCATGTAGATGCGGTAAACCTCTTTTATTCCGCAAGTATTCATAGCAAATTACGTAATTCCTTAACCCTATATTTACCTTAACTACCTTTTCAAAGTCTCCCAAGCAGGAGCCGACCTTCATTCAATTCCTTCACATGAGTTTTTTTCTTGAAAGTGTACAGAATTGTCATTGATTCTGGATTTCAACTTCCCATGGTACCGTAACACGACAACAGCTGTCGAATGTCACATAACGTCTGTAGTACGTCTCAACACTATGCAATACGTCGGCTTCCGCCCAACGAAGGAGGCCTTATTCTCCAAAGGTGATATTGAGGCTTCTGCTTCTTCTTTTATCGGAAGTGTCTTCTTGAATCGGGATCCACAATCATCTGGAGTGCTCCATTTGATGAAACCTGTCGCCTGAAGAACAGGCTATTGCTTGTGGTTGGTGTACCGTATTGTTGAAAGGTTGTGGAATGTTATGGCTGTGTCGTTCTTGGTGATGTCTCGATTGCGGCAACAGCCACATTGGTGCCAAGACTGCGTTACGGTATACCGGTATTTTCTCATGAATACCGTCGGTATTTCGACCAAGAACGTTGTCGAGCAGCCGCACGCCAAAGAAGACAAACGATCCCGATCCCTATCCATCCACGCTGACCGGCGTGGAAACCTGAACCCTCATGGGTTCTTCGATGAATGACTCGACTCACAGTTGCCA